>JASDQU010817769.1:22525-33507 GCA_032191745.1 Picea mariana
GTTTGGAAAAATGAAAAGAACACGATATCATGTTCATACGATGTCTGCTCGAACCCATTCAAGTTGCACTGGGATCGTGAGGATGAGGCCTATGCACGTGTCCATTTTGAAGCAATTCCAAGAACTTTTATTTTTGAGCAAAAATTTGATCCCCTGGATCACTCCTCCCCATTGGAAATCTTTTCGACCTCCAAAAGACTACTTTTAGTCAATTTGAAGATGAGGGTATAATTCCCTCACCTTTCCAACCTCAATCTTTCTAGCCTTGCTTGGATTTGTGCCTTTAAGATCAACATGAAACTTGTCATGTCTTGTCTTGTACTTGGCTTGGCTCTTTTCCAACTGTTCTGGTACCATTTGATGCACCAATCGACTTTGTTCAATGAAATTATTTTCTCCATCAATGTCATAATGACCATAAATAGAAACATCTTTCCCAAAGATAAAATCTAAAGGATATTTTGGCAAATAGACAAAACATGCTTCAAATGGAGGTGTTTGATTCAATGAATGCTTAGCCCAGTTACACGCATGCTAAAAGTAGTGTAGATGCTCATCCCAAAACTTAGGATGATTTCTTTTCAAACTAGCCACCATCTTGCCTACACCAAAATGGCCAGCAACAAGAGAAGAATGTGCTTCCCTTATCATGTTGATTCTTTCACCCTGTGAAAAAAATAGCTTGCCAAGATACAAAATTTTACCATGCACATAGGAATCCAATTCCTCAACTTGGTTAGTACAAAACAAATTTTCATTAACATATTTGAAATCAGCATCTAAAGCATACTGTTCAACATAGCTCTCATGCATGATAGGATTATGCTTAAAAATAACTGAAGCACTAACAATAGGCCTAGTAAGCATATCAACAACTTTGTCATAAATGTCTTTCTTATACCTTATCACCAAGTGGAATACATATCTTGAAAAGGCATGCAATGGAGCTTGCTTTGATTTCAAATATTTATTCCATTTGTCTCCTTCAACAATCATATTTGTAGTCTTGTTCAAAGCTCTAAACTCTACCCACATACGCCATATACCATATTTATCTGGTACCAAAACAATTGGTGACCTACATGGAGATGTGTTTGGTTTGATGACCCATTTATCAAGCAACTCTTGGACTTGTTTTCTGATTTCAACATTCTCCATGACTGACATCCTACACATGTCAATGTTTGGAAGAGGACCATCTTGTTGCAATAGAATCGCATGTTGGATACCCCTTTTAGGAGGCAATCCCCTTGGTTCCTAAAACATATCAACATTTTTGTTAACAACCTCATATACATCAGATTTTAACTTTGCATCACATTCTCGGAAAAATTCTTCTTCATAATTGTCTTTGGGTTAATCATCAAAAGTACAAGGTTCTTACTAGCATTGACTAGTCTCTTCATTTTTCTATCATTTGTAAGTGACAAATTCATCTTCTTTGTATGTGCTATAACAATGTAATCAACTCCATTTTTGGAAAAATTATATGTGTTCTCATGACGATGAAAGATGGATATCCTTTCATATAAATATGGGCTTCCCAACACAATACCACAAATATCCAGTGGAATAACATCAAACTCTACCTCATCTATAAAGTTTGTAGTGATGACAAATATAAGTTTACACCTTCTTATCACATGCAATTTGGCATTGTCACATATCCATCCTAGAGGGTAAGGTTTAGGATGTGGAGTAGTTTCCAAATTCAATTTCTTGACAGTGTCTTCATAAATGAGGTTTTATTGTGATCCTGTATCAAAGAGAGTATCTATCTTGGTATGTTTTGAAATTACCCTTATGTGGAAAAGATATATTCTTTCTTTTTCATGTTGAGTTACATTAAGGCTACTACTACTAGAAGAACTAGTACTTGCATGAGAATTCTTACCTTGAAAACCCATGGCTGTGATTTTTGTTTCATCTTCCGAATCAGATCCTAAATCTTGTTGTACAATTGCAACAATGTTTTGTTTCTCTTTGTTGTTGAACTTTTTGGGTCTCTTTTCAGGATGAATTTTCCAACAATGGTCTTCATCATGGCCATCCTTTGAACAATGTTTACATGAGAATTTCTCTCTCTCTTTCTTGACTRAAGCATTTTTCTTTCCATTTCCTTCAAACTTCCTCTTTCCCTTGTCTCCATTATTAAAAGACTTCTTGTTGCACTCTTGAGGTTCATTCCTTCCTCTTTCCTCTAAATGATTTTCCTGTACACAAACTTCATCTATATTTGAAGGGTAAAACATAAGTATTGTATTTCTCAAGTAGCTATGCAAACCTCCAATGTATTTGAGTAAAGTTTCTTGAGAAGAAAAATCTATACCCAAAACCAAAGCTCTTCTCCTAAATTCTTGAGTGAATATTTGCACATCTTGTCCTTTAGATTGCCTAAAGTTTTTCCAATCCATAATATCTTTATGCACGTATTCCAATGGATAAAATTGCCTTTTAAGTGCAACAATAAAATAATTCGAAGAGAATAAAACTTTACCATGTTTCTTCATGTCCTCTTGAGTTTTGGCTTCCCACCAAATGAGTGTTGCACTATCCAATCTTAAAGAAGCAAGTTGAATCTTAGTTTCATCATCTATGATTCTTTGTATCCTATAATACACTTCAATCTGATGAATCTAGTTATCCAATTTCTCAGCATTTACCTCTCCATTGTACATAGGAAATTCAAACTTAATATCAAGCTTAAGAAAAGGAGTTTTCAAAGGAGTTTTACCATGTTCTTTTGGAGAATTTGGAGGTGGTTGTGAAATGGTAGAAGAGGTGGAGAATCACCATTCCCTCCATTTCCATTTGGAGTTTTAACACCACTGTCTCCATTTCCCTTTGGAGGGTTGGAGCTTTCACCTTGCAATATTGCATTTCTTTCTTCAAACAAAACTTTCACCATCTCATTCATATCATAGAAAAATTTTGTAAAAGTTTCCTCCTCTGAAGGAAGAGTTCCATGAATCTCCTAACGCGCCATACTTGGTGAATATATCCTTTAATCTTGAGGTGATTTTATAGTTCTCCTTATTTACAGTTGAGAACTTGGCTCTACAAGTTGACCTTCTCCTATTGTGAGCTTCAACCTTGTAAGCATCAGAAAAACAAAACACTTGCAAACAATCAAGTCTTCAAAAACCTATGCTAACTTGTATCTTTTAGATTATTTGTAAGTGTTAATTATGTGTGCTTGGGAAAAAGGATCAATTTGCAAAAAAATAAATCAGATAGTTTTCACACTTAAGATGAACATAATAACCAAAAATTAACAACCAACAATAAACACATAACACAACAAATGATAAAGGAGTTCACCCCTCTCTTGGGATACATCTCCTAGTCCAACTTCCAATGGATCTTTTATATTATTTGCTCAAATTTCTAAAAATAGTGCTCAAAATGATAAATAGATGGCTCCAATGGCTCCAGAACATCCAAAAACCCCTAGCCAGGCTCGTTCGGCACCTAGTTTGGCCAAAAAATGAATAATTTATCTTCCTAGAAAATTTCCCCTTCAAGATTGATGTCTCTGGTTCTCCAATTCACACCTGTGAATGACTAACCTGGATCTCGCAACATTACTAGACCAAAAACCAAGCACACTGCACCGTTCCAAGAAATGTGGTGAATTCTCGCATTGATAGTGTGCTAGCCCCTTTTCTCGATGGAGGTGTTCATTGCATGGGAGGCATATGGCCACGTCCCAACACCTTTCTCGACCCCCGTGGCTAATCCGTTGCATAAAAACCATGCCATTGGTCACATGGAGTGGTCATATGGCTTAACACCCATGCCTTTCGGGCTTAAATTCAATGAAACGGTCCCCACATGCCAAAGGTTATGGAAAGGTTGTATGGTATACTATAGAATGGGGGCTAGGACTTAGCCTCAACCCTTTTCTCCACCACCCGAACC
Source organism: Picea mariana (assembly GCA_032191745.1). Lineage (NCBI taxonomy): Eukaryota > Viridiplantae > Streptophyta > Pinopsida > Pinales > Pinaceae > Picea > Picea mariana. Next base: position 26,447 of record JASDQU010817769.1, read on the forward strand.
ATAGTTGCAATTTAAAATAATTTAAACATATATATTATTAAGGAACAACCCACAAGAGGGATGGTAGCCTGGGCCCTACTAAACCTTTGACGTGTCCATCACGAGTTCGGGGATTCGACCCCCATAGACTTCACCACATTTTGCACACTGGAGGGGTGCCATGTGGCAGCCCACAACTGGGCTAGGTGGCACCATATCACTTTCCCAATAAATGGAACGTGCCATCACCTGATTCAACCACCTGTCTACCATAGAGCCTGCTCAGTTAGTTTGCCAAATCAGCACTGCGACATCATTGTACGATCATCTACCACGTCAGGACTGTACAGTCAGCAAAATTTTGTCTGTTTAGAAAAATGAACATAACATGATATCTCTCTCATACGAATTTTGTTTGAACCCATTCAAGTTGCGTTGGGATCGTGAGGATGAGGCCTATGCGCGTGTCTATTTTGAAGCAATTCCAAGAACTTTGATTTTTGAGAAAAAATTTGATCCTCTAGATCAACCGTGGAAATGGAGAAAGAGGTGGATATCAAGGAGGTTCCAAAGGAAGATATGGATGAGCTTGAGGATGAGGATATAGAGGAGGTGGGGGTGGAATCCCCACTTGTTTTAATCATGGTGAAATAGGCCACTTGTTGATATTTTGTACCAAATTGCACACTTATTGTAGGTATTGTTACAGTCCTTAGCATGTCATAGAGGATTGTCCTGACTTGCTAAAGAAGTGGGAGGAGAAAAAGGAACATTGCAAAATGGTGACTGTAGAGCTGCACAAGAATCATAAGAAGGATAAGAATTTGATGTGTGGGTAATAACTTGAGGCAGAGTAAATATGGGAATAAAATTTGAGTATGGTGAAAGCTCAAGTCAAATTCCATAGGGAAAGATAAGAAAGGAAATGTACCCCCCTCCTATGTTTGATGCTTCTAAAAAAAATAGTTTTTTTATGATGTGAAAAGGGCCCTGGAGGAGGAAATACCATGGGAAGAGTTGTAGTGTGTGATGCAAAGTTCACTCAAAGATGCCCAGATCCACGAGAAGGTATAGTGTGCAACAAATCGGTCATTGGAAGAAGACCAAGCTCATGAAGAATATCAACGCCCCACATAGAGGTCCTTGGAGGAACCTTGTGTGTGTGAGGAAATACAATTCGTGATGTAAAGGTTGTTGGAATAATCCCACATAAAAGAATAATTGTGACATGTTGAGCAAAGGGAAATAGAGGAACACATGCATGAAGAGTTAGGGCACATGACGTGAGAATAAATATTAGGCAACATAGGTTGTGAAGAGGAAACTAAAGACCAAGTAGGTAACTTCTTGCATTGTTGTTTAAAATTGTTAAGTGAACCTGATGTTGTGTTGAAGTTGGCGTGGATGATAACAACCTGCAAGGGGGGAAAAGGGATGTTAGGTGAAAATATTGTCATTTAATTCCATTGTAATACTTGCCCAAGTCAGGACAATCCTCTCCCAAGTAGGACTACTTTCCCATTATTACAAGACATGATCCCTTCAAATCCTCCACACATCTCTCACATATCTTAGATAAGATATGCCAACCAAATCTTCCATGATCTTCTCTCCTTCAAATATTCAAGTTTGAAGATGTAATTCGAATTTGAGGATAGGTAGTGAATTTTGACTTTGTTGAAATCTTCAAATATGCCTGCACACATCATCAAACTCATCCAACTTTGATATATAATGAAAATATGTTAATTTCTAATATTTAATCACAAATTCACTTATAATACTAAAATGAATACAATGGAAAATAATAAAGAGAAACCCAAATATCATTATGGAAATGGTATGATGGAAGGTTAATGGGATGATGAAATGTAAAGAATATTGAAGGAAAAGGTGGATGAAAATATGAAATTTATGAGGCCCAACATGCCCCCAAACTGATCTTTTTGCATGTCCTCATGCAACCATGCATGGATCTTCTTAAGAAATTTTGGCATTTAAACTATGGCTTTGATTGGTGATGTCCTTAACAATGAATGTTTCTAGGGTATGAAATACAAGAGTAACAACATGTGAAATACATGAGTAACAACTAACATTTTCTTATGATTGGTTCTTGTGTGATAACCATGAATACAAAGAATGTTGGTTCTTGTGTTAACAAAATTAATTTCACTTATTTGTTTTCTTTCTGCAATAATTTAGCCATATACTCACTGGAAATAATAATCTATCAATGTGCATAAGAAAGCATCACTGTGTATAAGAAAGCCTTTTCTTTATCTTTACAAATCATGCCAATATGTATATCAATCGAAATGAAACAAAGTGTTGTTGGAAAAGAAATGTTAGTAAATCATAAATGGAATGATGCGATGGTAAAATGGAATAATGCTAATGAATATGTAGTGAATATAGGTTCCCTCACCCCCAACTAAATTCGTTGCATATGCTCATGCAACTTGGCATAGGTTATGAAAGTGAAAAACTAAATAGAGCATGGTGAGGGAATTTTCCAAAATTATTCATTACTAGCAAATAAGGAATTACGTGATTAAATATTAGAAAATAACATACCTCCACTTACCCAATAATGATGATGAACAATGCAATAGGAATATGGCTAGTGCTGCAACATGGAAGATTTCACTGTTGCAGGATCATGAAAATGGAACTGCTAATGTCGTTGCTGCTGTAACTGGATCACGGGAAGTGAAGGAATCTGAACTGCTACTACTAAATCATGAGAAATGTGGAAGGCAGAGAATATGGAACTGTGGTACTCTCATAGATCTGAAATCAAACTGCTACAATTGTTGAGGGGATCATCAAAAAGTGTATAGTCTTCACCCGCTACAAACCGATGGTACAATTTTGATCATGCGAATGAATGTGTCGGTGTCGAGCATGAAGAGAAATCATTCAATTACCAACCATTAATTAATGTCGTTAACCAATTCGAGACAAACTCACTAGCGATGTCAATGAGTTTCGAAGTTATTTTCTAGATAATCCACAGTTGGTGTCACTTTTGTCATCGATGTTTTGAAAATGAATCGGGATTCATGAGTGTCAAGGTACTCGAGTACATCTTGCGAAGTGCGAATAGATGTGTTGATGTAGAGCCACTTGAAAAATCTAACTATCAAGGGACATTGATGTATTCCCATGATTTCTAGCGAGAGAGCTTGCCATTAAGGCATGCAAGCTTGTAGGTACTCAAAATAGACTCTAGTCTATTTCACAGATAAGGTGCTGAGGTTGATGGGGCAAGACTGTTGAAAGGTGGGCCTTAAGGAATCCCACATCAATCAACACGAGTTTATAAAAATATTGGTAGGATTATAGATGTAAAGATCTCAATAGAAACAGGGTTTAAGGAAATCAAGGCAATGTGATCATGGAAAGGGAGTTTGTTTTATTCAGAAGGAAAATTGGAAAGGAAAAAATGTACTGAAAATGATAAAGGAAATGATGTATGCAACTCATAAAGATAAGCGTGTGTGAAATCATAAAGGATAAGGCAATGGAAGATGGCTGCAACACGGGGATGATCAATGTACTGACAAGGAGTAATTGAGGTAAGCATATCATGACACAAAATTATTTATGAACATGTTACAAATACAGGAGTAACAACATGTAAAAAACATGTGTAACAACATGTAATACTTGTGTAACAACATGTAACACATGTGTAACAACATGTAACACATGTGTAACAACATGTAAAATACATGTGTAATAGAATCGTCATGAAATGTATAATGAATATCAACTCCTTCAAATTGTTTACCAAAGCATGTTTTTTCTGAAAAATGTTGTGATTCTTAAAGATCACTGCAGCATGAATTACGAGCGTCTTGTTCCTGAAATCAATCTTAATACTAATCCTGCAATCAAACTTGTGAGAGCAACATAAGATGTGAAATCCAAGATTAAGTACAAATGTGAACAAATTCAAGTAGAAAATAAATGCAGTTATACCTGTTGTCCACACTTGTTAGTTCCATCATTGATTCCGCCAAAGTGACTTAAGAAAAACAAAGAAACATTAAACGTAAAACCATGCGTTTGTTTTATGTTTTTTATTTCCATAAAACAAATGAAAACATTTTTTTGATGATTTTATTATTTTTTGTTGTTTTTCTTTTTATAGCAAAAAAAAAATGCATTTCAAATTAATTTTTTTTTTCTTTATAATTCTTCAGATAAAACACTAGTGCAGGCAAACTGGTAAGTAGTTATAGTAATCGGAGCATAAACTACAACACGTGTAAAGTAAATATAATAGACCACCACAATATAATACTACTTGAACAAAGTCAACTTCATAAAATTTATTACTACCTTTCCATCGGTATGCGCAACCCAAACAATAAGGAAGTTATTACGTTAACTAACATAAACATCTACTTCCATGCGAGTCAGCCTTGGCATACGGCCCATCCTTCATCAATCGTGATCGTTGCAATGTTGGCCATTTGAGAGATTTCACCCCAGGGCTGTAAATGGGTATGCATGGATACCGAGACATTGTGTTTTAGGAACAACATGTTGGAATAAGATCCAAAGATACCTAATCTTCACACCCATTATACCATATCAGCATGTAGAAGGATGATATTGCCACCCATGGAAACAACACATTTTATATGGAGCTGAAATAACTGATTAGTGAGCAGGCCAAAGGTAGAATCTTTCATGTACAAGACAAGTCCTGGTGTTATTGACGCGTTCTTGGATCAGTAAGTGCACAGATATGGATACATGGCCATCATTGATTTGGCAATGAAATCATCGTGTGTGGGCATATAAGTCCTGAGAATATGCTCTAGATGCATCTCTTCATTTCTGCTCAAGAGTCAATAAGAAATTATACCAACTGAAAAAATAATCATGATCATAAGCATTGATAATATCAGCAACACAAAGAAATCTAGAGAATATGTGAAGAAAAGTGGGTGCATCCAATCTCTATTCATTAATGGCATCGACTTTGGAACATATTTTAATCATTTAATGGTGAAATGACTTATCAATAGACTCCCTTAAGCCTCAGCCCAACTTTAGATTTGATACAATTCGAGATGGCCTGCCTCCCGAGCATGGTCAGACCTCCATTCTAGCTGAGTTATGTCATTCCTTGAATGATAACGGCCCTTTGTATTTCAACAAGCTGATTAACAACATGAAGCATTTACAAACAGAGGGTGATGTTCCTCCCCTCATGTGTATTATTTCAGATGGGGCACTTTCTTTTACATAGAATACCGCCAGGAAGCTGGGCATTCCTAGAGTATCCTTCTAGATGCATAGCGCTTGCGGTTTCTCCGGTTTCTTCATCCCTATTCGTGTTGACCATGGTTATATTCCTCTCAAAGGTATATCTACTATCAACTACTATTTTTTCACTGCACTGATTTTGGTTCTTAACCCTTTATAGATCATGAAGAGATTACTTACTCTGTATCGGATTAACAAATGGGTACATGGAAAAATGTTATCCCATGCATTCCTAGAATGCCCCCATTACGTATCAAAGACCTACCCAAAACATTGCAAGTCAAAGAGTATTCGAATTACTTGTTTCAGCTTGCCAGAAGTGAAGTGCAAGCCTCTCTGGAACCCGATTTGGTAATACTTAATGCCTTTTATGAGATGGATTGTCCTGTAGTATGCTAGAGACCTACAACAAAGTTTTTCTTCCCATCTCTCCCAGATGCCACATCATGTAAAACAACAAACAACCAATTAATTTCAAATCTGAAAGCATATACGATCATTTTGAAGCATGATTGGAGGGATACGTACTGGTTGTTTATTAATATAGGATGATGTGTTGGATCAAACGAATAAAACCGTGTTGCCAATAATAGGCAAGCCAACTAATCATCATTTGTTAGGCAATTGGTTTTGATTCAATTTGAAATAATTTGTTCATATGAGGTGGACAATCGACAACTAAACTATGTAGATAAAGGCAGCGAGAAATAATGACATCGTTAAGATTTTGGCCCATATTTCTCCATCAACAACATAGTCCAATTATCGATATGAAGCCCGAATCGAATGCTAAAATCATGGTGAGAAAATTCCAACTTCCCTATTATTGAAAAGATACAAATAGAATTCGATCTTGAATGCTGATTTATCGGAGCAGTAAACCATTGAATTCATTTTCTTGCTAACGTGGATGCGGGAGAAGACTAATGACAGGATTATTTCATTTGTTTGTGTTGCAGGTTGTAATTCAAGGGGTGTTGTAGAAACTCAAACCAGAAATGAATAGGCAACTTCAAACCAAAAACTATTGCAGCAGGAAACAATTTTTTGCATAGTTTAAATGGAATTCAACTGACCACAGTTTAACACTATTTTAGCATACCGCGATAGTTCAGTGGGGGAAAACTCATGACTTTGCAGACCATTTATTATTAAATTTTTTTGTTTTGTGTTATTTTATCCTAACACCACTATTGTTTTATTTTTTGCAGATCTGCAAATTTATTCAATCATTGTTACAACAAAAACGTCACTATTACAGCATGTAAAATTTTCGCTATATCAACATGCTGTAACAACATGTAATTTATTTATTTTTTTTATTCGTCTAAAAAGAATTTCTTTGTTTATTTGCAGGTCAAAGGATGGATGCAAAAACATTCATTCCTGAAATCAAAATCATCCCTATTTTCTAATCCTCGCGATCACACGAAGCGCGGAGGAGAGGATACTTATTCTAGGTAAAAGCAAAATCTGATAATGAAAACAAAAACTGAAAATGAAAGCCTACCTACTCTATGTTAACTACATCTTAGAAATTAGTTATGTGTAGTTAAATAACCAATGGATCCAAGCATGCAACAGTAAAAACAATATGTTCAATGGCAATTTTTTGAATGAAAAATAGAATTTTACAAGAATGAATGAATCTAGTTGTTGTAACTATAAATTAACAAAATTAAAAGAATCTAACCTAGTAGTCGCTTGAAACTATTGTTCAATATAGCTTTTGTAGGTGTAGTTTCCCTCTCTTAGATCATGTTGCAGCTCCTCATTGTCCTCCTCAAGTTCCTCAG
>JASDQU010817769.1:38932-51226 GCA_032191745.1 Picea mariana
TCAGGATGCTCCCACACCCTGGTTTACCAGTACCAACTAGTAAGAGGCTATGAACCCCTATTTATTCAGCTACGACTGACAAGGAAGCACCAACTCCCTCTGTAGGCACCAACCTACCCTTGCACCACCCAACCACCCTTAATACATAGATATTATCTTTTCTTCCTAGAATCTGCTTCAGCTATTGATCTTCTGATTTTGGACTGCACCTTTCTTCTCAGCCTTCTTCCTCATTTATATATTATTCAAAACGGTGTGAGATATAAAATATCATGTCCCTTTATTTTGACCATCGCACCTCTTCAATTAACTTCACCATAATAATTAACTACTGTTTATTTATTTTTAGTGTGAAGACTCTTCATAAATTGATCACATAAATGGATCAATTTATTCCTTTAAATTTGATCCTGAATCTCTTTTAATTTTACAGAGACCAAATTCCATGGAGGCGCTACCTTCAAACCATCATATATGACTGTGGCATAGAACCACAAGTTTTACCAATTATAGATATTTACATTCTGCCCTTTTAAAACTTCTTTACTATATGAGCAATGGTGTAAACCATATGCTTAATCACACAAGTGTTTGAGCGCTTTATCAATGCAATGGTAACGATTCAATCTCATGTAGAGATGGACAACTGATGGGATTTCAATACTTTGTCTTTCGAGTCATCATGACTTCCATTACAAAACTCACGATCATGAAATCGCCGAACCAATCAGATGGTTCATATTACCCACTGAGATGGACAATTGTCGGAATTTCGACACTTTGACATTTGGGTCTTCGTTATGTCCAATCTTTCAAAACTCTGGATTATGATATTGTCGATTACATCTCGGCACCATACGCTCAATTGCTGTGACTAGGTGCTAGACTGAAAGAATGTTTTGAGTGCTTTATTAGAGTTAACGATTGTGATTCAATCACTCACTAATATGGGCGATTGTCAGGATTTTGACATTTTTCCCATCGAGTCTTCATGACATCCAGCATGTCAAATCTCCCAAATTTTTCATTCTACTGACGCATGTCCCTTTTAGAATTTTGGCATTCGGGACTTCATAGGTTTTGAGTATTTTCTTGCAGTGCAAAACTCCCGAAGTAGAAACTCCCAACGTGACGTAAACCTGTTGACGTTGCATGATGACTTGGAACGTGTCGATTAGTTGCCACGTGTCACTCTAATTCATGATTTGCACCTACCAGAAATGTTGAATCAAATTGACTCTTTTCAGTGTCTGATTGCCCCACATGTCATTGCTGACGTAGTCTAGCTGACATGGACTGTTGACGTGGTCTATTTACCAAAAACCTTGATCCAACAATCCTCATTGTGTACTCTAAATCGACGGTCCTTATCTTATCACGATTTTTCATTTCAGATTTCTTGTGATGAAGGGTCTCGACACTCCATGTCGCGATCGCTAAAATAGAGCTTGGTTGCACTAGCTCCTTCCCTTCTTGTGACCATTGGTGGTGATCAGATTCTTATCCACAAATCGCTTTGCGATTTGTGACTTCAGGACACTTGTGATGAAGGTTCTCGACTCTCCATTTCATGATTGTCGAAATAGAGCTTGGCTGCACTAGCTCCTTCCCTTCGTGTGACCATCGGTGGTGACTAGGCGCTTATCCACAAAGCGCTTCGCGATTCATGACTTCGAGACTCCTGTGATGAAGGGTCTCGACTCTCCATGTCACGATCACCGAAATAGAGCTTGGCTGCACTAGCTCTTCCTTCCAACTCTCGACGATGTGACCTCGGGTTATGACCTAGGGTTGAGTGTTTCGCATTTTCGTGTATCGTGATTTCAACCAACTCTCTTCTCTATTTCTCCAAATCATTAATCCCCAAATTCATTGATTTAGCACCACATATTCGCCTTTCAACCGATGGCTAGTATCTCTTCAAAATTTCTAAATTCGCGATTTCGCGATCCTTGACTCCTCAACACTCCAAATCCTTCGATTCCCGATTTCCCGATATTCCACTCTCGTTGGATCGATGACCCACATCACTCCTTCTTTTTAGCTTTGGATCTAATGGTCCACGTCGCTCCTTCTCCTTAGCTTTGGAGTGTTGAATGAGTTCAATGTTTATCCTCCTTGTAGCTATGTTGGATATAATGGTCTATGTCAATTAGTTTATGTCCTCTTGAGCAATATATATCATCCATTAAGATTATTGATGTCTCCTTGCTCTAAACGCGATGCCAACCCTTATGAGATTAACTTGAATCTCTTCCTTCCTCTAAGATCTTATCATTGTATTGTTGATCCTATCATGATCAACAATTGACATGAAATACTTATGTACTTTTGATCTTTTGATCTTCATACAATTCACTTCTACAGATCGTTCTTCCTCTTGAGCTTTGGTCTTCTAGTTATTCACTTCTCCAGTTCGTTCTTCCTCCTGAGCTTGCGTTATTGAACTCTGCACACTATATGACATCTTCTACTGACTGATATACATGTTGACATCAATGACAATCTCATATACTTGATCATTACACATCATCACTTCGACTATTTACATCAATGACAATATTTCCAACAATCCCCCCCTTTGTTATTGAGGTCAACCCATTAACTTCAAATACAAAAATCCCCCTATGTTGATGATTTCCTTTTATGAATTTTTCCTTTATATGAAGTTTCTCTCCCCCTTTGACATAAATGGAAAAGGGTTTCTTTTCCTATGATCTGTCTATATAAGTACTTTTATGACCACTAGTAACACCTCCTACAATCACATGTTTTCTGTCATAACTGAATGACTCCTTTTCTCGTTTGATTGCTATCTCCCCCTAAATAGGTGCCAACTGATGCATTATTTTATTGAGATATGTTAGGTAGGAAGAATTATTACTCCCAATTTTTTCTTGATATATTCAAATATATCTTTTTTTAAGGGTTTTGTAAAAATATCTTCCACCTATTCTTGTGATGGAACATATTCCAATTTAATGTTCTTGTTTTCAGCCTAATCTCTTAGATAGTGGTATTTTATGGGAATGTGTTTTGATTTTGAGTGTTGGACTGGGTTCTTCAAATACTATTTTGATGTCTTGTAGAGGTTGTTTCATCCATTCCACTTGTGTGCAACATTCTACTGTTGTAATATACTCAGCTTCAGTGCTAGACATAGAAATTGAGGATTGTTTCTTACTTATCCAAGCAAACAGTGACTCTCCCAAAAAGAATGCTCCTCCACTCCTACTTTTTCTGTCATCTACACTTCCTGCCCAATCAACATCTGAATAGGATTTTAATGTAAATGATTCCTTGCTAGGGTACCATAAACCAAGATCTATGGTTACTTTCAAATATCTAAAGATTCTTTTTACAGCTTGAACATGGTTCTCCTTAGGTTCTTCTTGGAATCTAGCCACCATCCCAACAACTTGCTTGACATTAGGTCTAGAATCTGTTACATAGAGAAAACTGTCAACCATTGATCTCTAGTGTTTTGGATATACAACTTTGGACTCATCATTCTTACTTAGTTTTCATCCAATTGTCATAGGTGTACTAACAGGTTTTCAATCCTCTAACTGGAATCTCTTAAGCATATCCTTAACATATTTAGACTAATGGATAAAGACTCCCTTTTTGGACTATACTATTTGTAATCCAAGGAAGAAATTTAGTTCACCAAGCATAGACATTTCAAATTCTTGTTGCATCATCTTAGAAAAGTCTTCACTCATTTTTATATTATCACTACCAAATATGATATCATCAACATACACTTCCACAATGATCAAGTTATTACCATCAATTTTTCAATAAATATTGTTGTCTGTTGATCCCCTTTTGAGGCCTTGTTTTTGTAAATAAGAGTCTAGCCTTGCATACCATGATCTAGGTGCTTGTTTTAATCCATAAAGTGCCTTCTTTGGTTTACAAATATAGTCTCTTTTATTGGTTATTTGGAACCCATATGGTTTCTCAATATAGACTTCCTCTTATAAATTTCCATTGAGAAATGATGATTTGACATCCATTTGGTACACTTTAAATTTTTTGTAGCTGGAGAAAGCTAAGAACATCCTAATTGCCTCTAATCTGGCTGCAGGTGCAAATGTTTTCTTCATAGTCTACTCCTTCAACCTGAGCATAACCTTTGCATACTAATCTAGCTTTGTTCTTGATTACTTTCCCATCTTCATTCATTTTATTTCTATATACCCATTTAGTTCCAATGACATTTTTATCTTTTGGTTTAGGAACTAGTTCCCAAGTTTGATTTCTTTCAATTTGGTCCAATTCTTCATTCATAGCTTTAACCCAGTTCTCGTCTTTACATGCCTCTTTGATTGAACTTGGATCAATATGTGAAAACAATGCTAATTTTGTTTGATACAATAGTTGTCTTCTTGTTTGCACTCCATCATTCATATCTCCAATAATCAGTTCTCCGGGATGATTTTTTTGAATAATTCTTGAGGGTGTCTTTGTATCTCTTCTTGGAAATTCTTTTCTTATCTCTTCATATTCACTATCTTCTTCACTTTCACTAGTATCCATATCATCTTCTTCCCTTTCTTTTTCATTCTCTTCTACTTCTTCTAGTTGTGTGACAGATGTCTCATTATCATCTTCATCTTTATTTTTAGATATAGTCTCTTGATTTTTGATCCTTATCATTTTTAGATCATCCACCTTGACATCTGCACTTTGAACAATATTATTTGATCTAATATTATAGCACATCTATGCCTTATTGTTTGAAGTATATCCAAGAAAAATACCTTCATCAGATCTGGCATCAAATTTCCAAGACTCTCATCTAGTCTTTTGATGTAGCATTTACTTCCAAAGACTTTGAAGTATTTCACTGATGGAGCTCTTCCAAACCATAGGTCATAAGGAGTTTTATCACTATTAACCCTTAGCTAACCTTTGTTCAATATGTATATAGTTGTGCTTACAACTTCCCTCCAGTATCCATCTGACAATTTTGCTTTATTGAGCATAGTCCTTCCAGCCTCCTGAACGGTTATGTTCTTTCTTTCAGCAATCCTATTTTGTTGAGGTGTTCTGGCAGCAGATAATTGTCTTTTTATTCCATGAGTTTCATAGAAGACATTGAACTCTTTTGAGGTGAATTCACCACCATTGTATGATCTAAGACATTTGATTTTTGTCTCCCTTTCATTTTCAACAAGGGTTTTAAAGGCTTTGAATTTGTTGAGAGCTTCTGATTTTTCTTTTAGAAAACATATCCAACTCATTCTAGTAAAGTCATCAATAAACAACATAAAGTAAGACTCTCCTTGCAAAATCCTAGTTCTTGTAGGTCCACATAGGTCAGTGTGAACAAGCTCTAAAGGTTGAGAGGTTGTGTATTCTTTTTCTTTGAACCTTATTCTAGTTTGCTTCCCTAGTTGACAATGTCTACACATAGAATTTGAGGATTTTATGATTTTTGGAAGGTTTCTTACTGCACCAAGGTTGTTGACTTTCACAAGATTGTCAAATTTAATATGCCTCAACCTCCTATGCCATAGCCAACTTTGATCTACAGAATTTATATGAGACTCCTCATTCAATTTTGCATCTAGTATATATACATTTTCAGGAGTTCTAGGAGCAATACCAACTAATTTTCCTGTGTCTTCTCTCATAATATCACATTTTTGGGAATCAAAGATGAAGAAGTATCCCTGATCACAGGTTTGACTGACACTTAATAAGCTAGGCTTCAGTTTATTGACAAGTAGTACATTTCTAGTTTTGTCTTTTCCCAAGCTCACAGTGCCTTTCCCAAGTATGTTACTTGAGGCATTATTGTAAATTATAACCTTGTACAATATCTACTGCAAACAGATATTCAAAAAAGAACAGAAAAGATGCAATGGCAAATACAAACATTACACAGAGATTTTTCCCCTGGAAACCCAAACCGGGAAAACCAACATATTCTATATTCATTCATTGTGTTACAATGTTTACAATACAAAATACATATAGGAGCCAACGGCATCCAAAACCCTAACCCAATGACCTGGATTAGTCAAAAACCCTAATTCCTTAACCAAAAATAGAAAACCATCGGCAAAGAAACCATGTGCTAAAAAACCACCTAAATATAATGCGGTCATGTTGGCAGCCAATTCAACCTTTTCAATTGCCCTAAAAGCTGCCTACGCCTATGTCTCTTGAATTTCAAGAGACTGTCGCATTTTTCAAACAGAAGACATTTTTATTTTCATGCGACATTTGCAAATTGGTTTCGATTTAGTTTTCACGACTGAAAGCGTGAAAACTCCTCCATCGTTATTTGGACTGTCATCATCTTCTCATTCATATTCCGAAAGGCACTTACCTTTGGTTTGCTATTAAGTGGCTGGAGTGGTTTTCTTTCAAACTATGTCCATTTATATACTCTTACTTTGATTGCGCATTTTGATTAATAAGACTTTGAGCATATTAAGTTATGGGTTATACTTGATTTAATAAGGGTCATGTTTGATCTAGTTTTATGTGATGCGATCCTTATTTTCATAAACCTTTGACTTGTCAATTTTATAAAATCATTTGTCATAATGTTTTATAAAACTTTGATTATATATTATGCTATGAGCGCATAATCAATATATGAGTTTCGATTTCATGTTGAATGGCAAAGGTTTGGAGTTATGAAATCATGATCGGGTAAACTTTTGGTTTGATTTAATGGTCTGAACTTATGTGATGGCACGATTGAATAAACATTTAACTTAGGGTTTTGATTTTATGATTTGGATCATTACTTGGCGTATGTTCGTTTTATGGGTTTTGGTGTATTGTTTGTAAGTTATGCAATGGCGCATTGATATAATATATGGTATGGCAAGTTGATACAAGGATCCACCGCCCAAATTGTCGGGTTGGCCAATTCATATGGTTTAAAAGATATTATGGTGGATGGAAAAACACTGTACTATGCCATTATTATCCTGCATGGCGGTGGTAATCCCACCACCTTCGCATGCATACAATTAATCCATTCCCCTTTGAGTGCTGCAGCTGGTAGCCGTAACGATTTTCGACCCTGTGTATTGTATTTTTCAATTCAAACCCTACTATGCACACAAGCCATGGCTCCAGTCGTAAGGGCCGAGCCCAATGGTTGCCAAGCATTGCTCATGTTCAATGGCTCTTATAGCGACCTGGAGAAGTTCGGATGGCTCCTGTTCATAAAAAAATTCGATGGTTATAACCCTAGCGTGGCTCAACAATTTGCGTTAACCTTCGATGGCTACCGAGCCAAGGTTGGGGATGTGCAACTAGAAATTAATGAACAATTTCTTAGCTCGGCAACTAGTCTGCCTGCTACAGGACAAAAGTGGTCGAAAAATTGCAAGGTGGAAGATGTCCCGTGGACATTGCTCTTCCAATCTCGAATGGTGAAATCCTGCGACAAAGGTTTGCCTGCAAATATGTTAAAACAACGATGGCATGATCTGCTAATGATAACCAAGCAATTCATTACTTGCGAGGGTAGGTACGGGTTCGTTGTCTTGTATCACCTTCGTCTATTGATGGTTTTTATAGGCTACAAGCTTAATATGCCTCACTACCTGCATAGGAGTTCATTTAACATGGCTAAAAGGTACAAACGTAACCAGGCCGATACCAGCCTCTTCCATTATGGGTTAATTAAAATGATTATGGTTTATGAGTTGGGGTTACGTCGTGACTGTTGGGGTGATTTTCTTAGTCGGAATAACTTTGAGGACTCAATCCCACCATAGGTTGATAAACCTATGGTGAGCGAAAACAATCTTACCCCCCCTGTGCCTTACAATGTTTTTCTACCCAAACCTCTACCCGACTCACCTATGAACTTTCCCATGTCTGTGACCAAACAGGTCGAAATTGCTAAACCCGCAGCCAAAAATCCTAAAGCTAAACCTAATGCAAATTCTAAAGGCAAGAAAAACGCCCGGTTAATCTCTTGCATGGCAAGAAATAAACCCAAAATTCCTGTTAATCCTGAGCCTATCATGGTCAGCGAAGATTCTGACTCGGAGATTGAACATTTCCTTGCAAACGAGTATCCCTACTCAGAAGGTCTGTGTGACAAACCCTCATACGACTTTGTCAAAAACCTACCACCTTGTTTGCAGAATGATCCCAATTTCCCAGGCATTGAAATGCCTCATGGAACCCTCGGTGACTCGACGAAACCCTCTCCTGCTCAACCAGCTGTTCCACCATGCGATCAGTGTGGCTTATGGTTGGAAAGATACTACCTAGATGTGTCGATATTGCAATCAAGAATTCATGCTCTGGAGGATCAAGTGGAAAAACTCACCAGTCATAATGCGAAGCTGCAACCCACTGACAAGAAACAACGAACAACAAGTTCAATTCTGTTTAAAAATGTTGAGTTAGCTACAACAATCGTCAATTCAAAATTGGCATAGCCTGAGCAACCTCGCTGGTATGAATTTCACCCATTTATATGACATATTCATAAACTCTGTGTACATCTTTGACCTGCTCTGTCACACAAGCATGCACTATTGTATATAATTTGGTTTTGATAAATCAATTTTCGTTATCGTTAAAGTTTTAATTGGATTTACTTTTGATTCGATTGATCACGATATGGTTTTTGATTTTTTGATTTGGTTTCAATTGAATGCTCTGTTTCTAATTAAAGTCACTGTATCTATTATAGACACAAACTGTTTCACATCTCAATTTTGGAACACGATCTATGTTGCGATCCGAATTGGTTATGATACACATGATATGTAACGATGGTTATCTTTTACGGTTTTATTTGAATATAACTTTGACCAGCTTGGATACGGTTTGGATTATGTTTTTAAAAAAGTGTTTTGTTTTATCTTTACCCAAATCGTGAAGTAACACAAATCGTAATAGTCATGCAAGTCCTGGCCAGTCAATTCGTTGTGGCCAGTCGGCCCTGTTCTCTTTTGAATTGGAATGACAATGGATATTCAATTACGAATGGATTTGTAAAACGGAAATAATCATGCCCAAGATGATGAGTTGTTCTATATTTGACTCAAACCCGATTTTATTTGATTGCTGCCCAACTTATGTTTATCACTGTTGTTGTTGGATCTTTATTATGTAACACCCAGCAATCAAAATCTATGGTGATTTTGGTCGATGTTGTTACACATGTTTCGTTTTGACTATATCGTAACAACCTTCCCATATTGGTATTTGATTACAACATAATGAATCTTATGCATAATCGCTATAGCTTGCCTGTCTTTACTATTGATTGAAATGACATGAACTTTATGTATATTGTTACAGCTGTAACAAATCTATTTTGTGTTCAATGGTATCGATTATAATTATGTTGTGGCATATCATATCTTATACGATTACGATTCTGTTCGATTATGGTTTTATTGATTACGATTACATCGTATCTCATATGACTTGATTCACTGCTTAATTTCATTTGATATGAAACAGGCCTGTCAAGGTTTGACCATGTTTTATGGTAACTGAAAACAGAGCATTCTTTACTCTGTTTCGATTGCAATCATTTTTTATATTGTTTAATTTGAATGATAATTTCAATTGAATCATTAGTAATTCGTTTTTTAATGATTATTAAAAGATGATTGGATTTTATTTTATTTGATTGCTATCTGCTCCTGTTTGCTATTTTTGATTAGCTACAGAATCAGAAGATTCTGTAGCTAAGTCTGTAGAATCAATTTTTTATTGTTTTCTTAATGAAATATCTTTCTAATTTGATATTTGTGTTCTATTGTAGGTAAATTCGAATTGGCAGTAGATATGATGAGCAGTTAGGGGATGTTTCACAGATTTCACTTGCATTTTATTTGCTTAGTTTAGTTGATTTTGGGATATCTCCCAGATTATGTAAAACTATTTGATATTATCCACAAGGAAGTTTTACCTTGTGAAGAGACCTATATATACTTATGATTTTTGTAATAATCATCATCCTCATTCATGGGAGAACAAGGATATGGAGTTCTAATACAGACTGAAGCAGAATTTGGTGTTTTGTCACAGCTTTAGCTTCTCAATATATCAACATTTTGTTTCATGTCGTGTATATCAATTTGTTTATGGTTTATGACTACTTTAGCTATCTAAGTCATGTACAAATGATATAATTTTAATCACTATTATACATATCTTGTCTCTTCCAAATAGATAAAAGACATAACAATTGTCAATTCATTTTGTGAATGATAGTTTTATCTTCTTCATAAATTGAATTGTTATATATAAGTTTTCTGCATAACAGGTTTCCCTTATTGCAGGAATTTATAATCATAAGATGTTATGATTTTCTTTTATGTCTTGTTTGTCCTGTAAAATACTTCAAGGAGCAGCATAGCTGATCGTTTACGAAAATCTTAAGGACTAAACGGTGCGAGTTTCCCTCCTCCAACCAGCTTAAGAAGTCATCATACATAGGGCAGACTTGGAGCGTTTCCAGGTCAATTAGTCTTTTGTTTACTGTTTTTATTAAGTAGTTTAATATAGATGTAAGTTTAATTAGATTTATATTACATTGTTTAATTTCAGTAAATATATTAGATCGTTTTCAGTAGTTTTTATTTCTTTTTCATAAAATAGAAAAATCAAAAAAGAGATTCTTGGCTGTCTTAGGGAAGAAAATACATGAGTTTTGCAGGTTTTAATTAAATCTGTAGGTTGTTCATAGTGTACATTCGTGAATAAGAAATATTATAACTGATAATTAGATAACTGATTTGAATCATTATAATAGTAGTTAGTCGATTGTATATAATAGTTAGAATTGTTAGATTTAGTTTTAATTTAATTTAGTAATTTGTTTTAGTTAGATTAGTATATTAGTTAGTTAGTTTAGTTTGTTTCATTAGTTGTAATTAGTTTAGTTTCTTTTAGTTTTTTTTAGATTGTTTAATTTGTTTATTAGTTTAGTTAGATTAGTTAATTCAGATCAGTTTTCTCTTTGGTTTTCTTAGGAGACCTTAGAGCGGCCAATGGAGCCGTTAAACTCGTCAGGGTGGTCCATTCCAAACGGCTTGGGTTATTAGACAACCCCGGACTGGTTCCACTCTCTCAATTGACGGACGGACAGTTTCTCCCATCAACAAATGGCGCTAGAAGGAGGGCCAGAACTTAATTAATGGCACGAGGCGGTCGCAAGACTCCTCCCCCACCTAATCGCACTCCTATAGTGAGAAGAATCCATTCACAAGATAATATCCCCCCTCAAACAACAACTACTTCAACCGAAGATCCACAGATCACAGTTGAGCCAACAACCCCTAATCCTACAGGTGGTGATCTCCAAGAGATCGTTCGTCATTCTCTTATCAAAACACATAGTGCCTTAGCTAGTCTTAGGCGACCAAACCACCCGTGGGGTCAACCTTTAGACTTCTCTGATATCAGAGAACAAATAGGCGACATAGACCTCACTGTGAATCCCATAGATCCAAACACAAATCCTGCTGCAGGAGGATCTGGGATACCTCCTTCACCACCTCCCTCATCTCCTTCTTCTTCTGGGGGAGATTCCTCTTCTGACGAAGGTAAATCACCTTCTCGTCCTTCTACACCCACTACCCCAATGGAAAATCAGAACAACCCTGCTAGACCCTGGTTGGACTAGGATGCTGTAGTTGTACCTGGAGACTAGCACCCTTTACCTAAGCACCCAGAGAAATGGCTTCCTAAGTTTGATCCCGATTCAAAATAGATAGCTGAAGATCATATCAAAAAAATTATGTTAGCCATCAGACTCCGTAACGTTGAACATGAAGATGTTGTCTGTAGGTTGTTTCCTTACACCTTTGAGGGTAATGCATCCACTTGGCACTTTTCCCAACAGCCTCATACTATAGTGTCTTGGGAAAAGTTTGAGTCATGCTTTTTGGAAAAATTCGGAGATGGAAAACCTCCGGAAGTCTTAGTCATGGATCTTTCAAATTTAAAAATGAATTCAAAAGAAAAAGTTAAAGATTTTAATCAAAGATTTTTAACACTTAAAAATCAAATCCCTGCAGACTCTATGCATGCAGAGAGTCTTGTAATAGCTTACTACACTAAAGCTCTACATCAAAGTATAGCTATTTGGGTGAAAAGATCTAAAAAGGCCACATTGTTAGAAGCCTTTGAAGAAGCTATGCAAATTGAAAAGGACATTCTTAGTCTTAAGGATTCTTCTAGCAACGAATCTGAGACTGTTTCTTCTTCCAAAAAGAAGATTGAAATTCTCCCCAGACCTACACAAAACAAAACACAACCCGAAAACTCTGATTTGGA
>JASDQU010817769.1:52079-70810 GCA_032191745.1 Picea mariana
AGAACCATCTTCTTTGAAAATCATACAACTTGATCGAACAGATGTTATAGTTATAGGTGAACTGAAAAATGTATTGATTAGATTATTGTCTAACCCAAAGGTTCATCAGGTTATTGATATAATTGTGGTGGATATTCCAGAAGTGTATGGTATGTTTTTGAGCAGGGACTGGTCAGAGTAGCCACATGGTTACTTCGCAACGGACTGGTCTCACTTATGGCTTCCAGAAAATGGCAAGCCCAACAAGATCAGGGTGAATCATGAGCGTTACCTCAAGTTCATGGTAACAGACTTAAACGACCCCAATGAACCATATACACCTCCGGCAGACTCACCTGAAGTCCAAGGGATGGACACCTTCTTCAGAAACTTCATGGCTGAAATTTCACCTATCAAAAATCCAGAACAAGAATCCGAGATCCTAGCATGTACACAACCAACAACTTCTATCCAACCATACAGTGAACCTGATGGAAATCAAATTTGGTCTCTATATTTCGATGGTTCTAAGTCTAAAGAAGGAGCTGGTGCAGGCTACAACATTATCGATCCGGCAGGTAACAAAACATTATTGGCTTGTAGATTAGAATTTGAATGTACTAACAATATTGCAGAATATGAGGCTTTATTACAAGGTCTCAGAAAAGCCTTGGACATGCACATTCAAAATCTAATTGTATTCGGCGACTCTGAGATAGTGGTCAGGCAGGTGAGAAATTCTATACATTGTCTAACCCCGCATCTCAAATTTTACCAGTCTGAGGTATGGAGTTTAATAAACAAATTTTTTGCTTTTAATATAAACTCCATTCCTAGATTAAATAATGTCGAAGCATATCTACTCGCTAATGTTGCCTCTAAACTTCTTCCTGCAGAAGGCTTATCTCCAAACGCATTCTCCGTGGAGCTATTGTTTCGACCATCTGTTCCTGACAATATCACGAACTGGAGAGTGTTTGATGATGATCAGCAGATCATTAACTTTCTACACATGGAGGAAACCTTTCAAGGCACTGTGATAGATGAACAAACACACGATGACAATTTGCATGACTTTATGGTAATACCTAATCCTAAATCTCCTAAAGCTCTATCGGACATGGTAAATTCCTTACCCAAATCTGTTGTTAGACTAGAAAAGTTTTATGATTTTGAAGATAAATTTAAAAAGACGGTCAATTGCAAAACCAACAGTTCCTCATTGTCTTATGAAGAAGTCAATTTAGGAACTAGTGAAAATCCTCAGTGTATCAACTTAGGCTTGGGATGTTCTACACAAGAAAAAGCTGCTTTTGTTAAATTATTTAAAGAATTCAAGGATGTATTTGATTGGACTTACGATGATCTTAAAACGTTCGATCCTAGTATTATACAGCATGTCATCCCAATGAAGCCCCAAACCTTGCCCTTCCAACAGAAACTGAGGAAAATGCATCCTAAACTAGAACCGACCGTACAAAGAGAATTGAATAAACTCCTAAGTGCTAAAATAATTTTTCCTGTTAGACACACTCAATGGGTGTCCAACCTCGTCCCAATGCGGAAGAAAAATGGGGAAATTCAACTTTGTGTCGATTTTCGGAACCTCAACAAAGCATCTGATAAAGATAATTATCCTGTCCCTCCTATGGAATAGATTCTTCAACAAGTATCTGGTTCCAAGAGGCTATCTTTACTAGATGGTTTCTCTGGATACAACCAAGTCTTGATGTCTCCATCCGACCAATTAAAAACTACCTTCCGTACCCCGTGGGGCACTTATGCTTATCGCAAAATGCCCTTTGGATTGATTAATGCCGGTGCTACCTTTCAAAGAGAAATGGACATTACTTTTAGAGGCTTAATCAACCATTTCGTAGTAGTCTACTTAGATGATGTGACCGTTTACTCTAAAAACAAAAATGATCATCTAGCTCACTTGCGAGCCGTTCTTCTACGATGTCGCAAATACGGCATCTCTCTGAACCCCAAGAAGTCCATCTTTGCAATAGAATAGGGTAAACTACTAGGATTCATTGTGTCTAGTGATGGAATGATTATTGACCTCGAGAGGACCTAATTCATCGCTAAACTTCCCCCACCTACATCCAAAAAATCCATGCAGTCTTTCCTAGGCCAGATTAACTTCGTGAAAAGATTTGTCCCCAGTTTCTCCGAAATGGTCAGGCCTCTCCAGAACTTGATTAAGAAAGACACCCAATATCGCTGGGGACCCATTGAAAACCAATCTTTCAATGATATAAAGAAGGCAATAATAGAAGCTCCGTCTCTCATGAGCCCCAATTTCTCTCAAGATTTTACACTCTACACTTTTGCCTCTGATCGTTCCTATGCCGCAGTCTTAACTCAAAAGAATTTCGAGAACAATGAAGTACCCATCACCTTTATGAGCTCTGCTTTCAAAGGTGCTGAACTTAACTACCCAGCGGTCGATCGACAATCCTATGCTGTCTTCAAGGAAGTTAAGCATTTCCGGTCTTATCTTTTGAAGTCAAGGACGAAGGTCATTGTCCCCTACCCTGCTGTAAGGAATTTGTTAGTACAAAAAGAGTTAGGAGAGAAAAGAGCCAACTGGGTCACCTCCTTGCAGGAGTATGACTTAGAAATCACTCCAGCTCAAATCGTGAGAGGCCAAGGGTTGTGTAAGTTGGTAGTTGATTCAGAAACCGAACACCAAGAAGATAGTGATACGTCAGACCTAGAACAGTGCGATCAAAGTTTGATTTGTTGTACACAAAACCTCGTAAGTCCTTGGTACGACGATATTAGACACTATCTTCAACATGGATCAGCACCCCGTCACCTTGACCCTGCCAAGAGAAGAGCATTGAGACTAAAATCTGCCTCCTTTCATCTAGTTAATGGTATACTGTTTCGTCAGAATTTTGATGGTGTACTGATGCATTGTCTTGAAAAGGACGAAGCAGAAAGAGTCTTTCTTGAGTTGCATGCATGAGAAGCTGGTGGTCACTTCGGTGGCGATACCACTGCTTATAAGGTTTTAAGAGCTGGTTATTACTGGCCAACGCTTTTTAGAGACGCCCATGCCTTGTGCAGTAAATGCATTATTTGTCAGAAAGCATCAGGGCGATTGCGAAAACCAGCCTTCCCCTTGCAACCCGTTTCAGTCGATTCTCCTTTCCAGCAATGGGGCCTTGATATCATTGGTCCTATTAACCCTCCATCCTCACAACAGCACAAGTATATTGTGACAGCCACTGATTACTTTACTTGATGGTCTGAAGCCGCCGCGCTAAGAACTGTTAACACAAGTCAGGTGATCGCTTTTCTAAACTCAAATATCATCACCCGTTTTGGTATCCCTGATTGTCTAGTCTTTGATAACGCTTCATACTTTTCCCCTCTTGAAATGAGTGAGTTTGCCTTAGACAAGGGAATAAATATGAAGTATTCCGCGAGTTACTACCTCTAGGGTAACGGCTTGGCGGAATCAACAAACAAGAACTTGATCAAGATTATCAAGAGAACCGTGGCTGAAAATCACAAGAACTGGCACAATGCACTGCTTAATGCACTGTGGCTGATAGAGTAACACCCAAAGCCGCTATAGGTAATTCCCCCTTTTTTCTCGTTTATGGCAGAGAAGCCATTCTGCCACCTCATATTCTTCTTCCTTCACTTCAATTGTCACAAAAGGCTCAAGAAGAAGAGTGTCCCCCTTTAGAAATTCGTATTAACGCTTTGATGAAGTTAGAAGAAGTAAGAACCCAAGCCAAGCGTAAACTAGATCAACATCAACAACTGATTAAAAGATGGTTTGATTCTAATTTTGCTTCTGATAGAAATTTTGAAGTAGGCGATCTCGTCTTAAAGTGGGACAAACCACATGAAGGGAAGGGTGAACATACCAAATTTCAAAATTTGTGTCTTGGGCCATTTCTGATTGCTGAAAAGTTGGGTCCTAGTTCCTTTTGTTTGAAGAATCTTGAAGGGCAGCTTGACACCTACCCGGTGAATGGCCAAGACCTGAAAAGATACTTTGCTTGATTCTTATCCTTGTATATTATGTAAATATTTCCTTTTGTTTTATTTTTGTTTTTGATTTTGATTTGAATGATCAGTTTTTCATATTTTTGAAACATATGCATGCCTGTGCACTGAGCCATTCAGAAAAAGACCATAAGAAAATCTCTTCGCTGAAATAAATTCTGAAAGATTGTGCAAACATCAGTGATATATTTCTGAAAATGATATTGGAAAATGTTGTTTGAAAGAAGTTTACTAATTTCAATCTCTGAGTGAAGTTTGTCGTGATCATCTTTATCTTTTCACGCTGTCCCTTTTCCGTAAAGGAATGACTCAAAATGATGTCTCCCCATCATAGTAAGTTGTTTTAGAAATAAAACATTTCTGGAGCTGAATAAAGGACAGTATAAAAAATTTCTGATGAGGTCTGAAAAATATGATAAAATATCAAGATTTTTTCAGCGTCACCCCGCTCAGGTATCTATAAAAGAAAAACAAAATAAAAATATTAATAAGAGTTGTGGGAAGTGTTTGTAAACCCGTCGGGATGCTGAACAGGTCTGCTGGCAGCAGGTAAATGAAAACATGGCGCCAAGACAACTTCGTCGGGGTACTGAATAGGCCTGCTGGCAGCGAAGCAATGTCGGGTACAGGAAAATCTGTAAAATTATAAGAAAACCTCTTTGAAAAACCCTTTATTCTAATCTATAACTTCTTGACAGGATACAGACATTCGAGTGGGATAAATGGCAACCCTACCGAGGCTATGGATGCCTGCTGACAGCAGTGGCCATGCCAACAGTATTGAAGATTTTATCATAAAAATCATGACTCGCTGATCTTAAGTCTGTTATTGGTTTGCGTCTTTTGAAACATCGCTGAAAAAGATAGTAAACGATGATGTTGGTACGATTTTATGGTTGTTGTTTTAAGTCATATTTTTTCTTTGCTGTCCTGATCTGAATCCATTTCTTTTGACAGAGATAACTGCTTCTCCCAGTGTGTCGCCATTGTTGGCAGCCAATTCAATTTTTTCAATTGCCCTAAAAGTTGCCTACGCCTATGTCTCTTGAATTTCAAGAGACTGTCACATTTTGCAAATAGAAGACATTTTTATTTTCATGCGACATTTGCAAATTGGTTTCGATTTAGTTTTCATGACTGAAAGCGTGAAAACTCCTCCATCGTTATTTGGATTGTCATCATCTTCTCACTGATATTCCGAAAGGCACTTGCCTTTGGTTTTCTATTAAGTGGCTGGAGTGGTTTTCTTTCAAACTATGTCCATTTATATACTCTTACTTTGATTGCGCATTTTGATTAATAAGACTTTGAGCATATTAAGTTATGGGTTATACTTGATTTCATAAGGGTCATGTTTGATCTAGTTTTATGTGATGCGATCCTTATTTTCATAAACCTTTGACTTGTCGATTTTATAAAATAATTTGTCATAATGTTTTATAAAACTTTGATTATATATTATGCTATGAGCGCATAATCAATATATGAGTTTCGATTTCATGTTGAATGGCAAAGGTTTGGAGTTATGAAATCACGATCGGGTAAACTTTTGGTTTGATTTAATGGTTTGAACTTATGCGATGGCACGATTGGATAAACATTTAACTTTGGGTTTTGATTTTATGATTTGGATCATTACTTGGTGTATGTTTGTTTTATGGGTTTTGGTGTATTGATTGTAAGTTATGCAATGGCGCATTGATATAATATATGGTATGGCAAGTTGATACAATGATCCACCGCCCAAATTGCCGGGTTGGCCCATTCATATGGTTTAAACGATATTATGGTGGATGGAACAACACTGTATTGTGCCATTATTATCTTGCATGGCAGTGGTAATCCCACCACCTTCGCACGCATACAATTAATCCATTCCCCTTTGAGCGCTGCAGCTGGTAGCGGTAACAATTTTTGACCCTGTGTATTGTATTTTTCAATTCAAACCCTACTATGCACACAAGCCATGGCTCCAGTCGTAAGGGTCGAGCCCAACGGTTTCCAAGCATTGCTCATGTTCGATGGCGCTTATAGTGACCTCGAGAAGTTCTGATGGCTCCCGTTCATAAGAAAATTCAATGGTTATAACCCTAGCATGGCTCGACAATTTGTGTTAACCTTCAATGGCTGCCGAGCCAAGGTTGGGGATGTGCAACTGGAAATTAATGAACAATTTCTTAGCTCGGCAACCAGTCTGCCTGCTATGGGACAGAATTGGTCGAAAAATTGCAAGGTGGAAGATGTCCCGTGGACATTGCTCTTCCAATCTCGAATGGTGAACTCCTACGACAAAGGTTTGCCTGCAAATATGTTAAAACAACGATGGCATGACCTGCTAATGATAACCAAGCAATTCATTACTTGCGAGGGTAGGTATGGGTTTGTTTTCTTGTATCACCTTCGTCTATTGATGGTTTTTATAGGCTACGAGATTAATATGCCTCACTACCTGCATAGGAGTCTGTTTAAGATGGCTAAAAGGTACAAACGTAACCAGGATGATACCAGCCTCTTCCATTATGGGTTAATTAAAATGATTATGGTTTATGAGTTGGGGTTACGTCGTGGCTGTTGGAGTGATTTTCTTAGTCAGAATAACTTTGAGGACTCAAGCCCACCACAGGTTGATAAACCTATGGTGATCGAAAGCAAGCCTACCCCCCCTGTGCCTTACAATGTTTTGCTACCCAAACCTCTACCCGACTCACCTATGAACTTGCCCATGTCTGTGACCAAACAGGTCGAAATTGCTAAACCCGCAGCCAAAAAGCGTAAAGCTAAACCTAATGCAAATTCTAAAGGCAAGAAAAATGCCCAGTTAATCTCTCGCATGGCAAGAAATAAACCCAAAATTCCTGTTAATCCTGAGCCTATCATGGTTAGCGAAGATTCCGACTCGGAGATTGAACGTTTCCTCGCAAATGAGTATCCCTACTCAGAAGGTCTGTGTGAAAAACCCTCATACGACTTTGTCAAAAACCTACCACCTTGTTTTCAGAATGATCCCAATTTCCCAGGCATTGAAATGCCTCGCGGAACCCTCGGTGACTCGACGAAACCCTCTCTTGCTCAACCAGTTGTTCCACCATGCGATCAGTGTGGCTTATGGTTGGAAAGATACTACCTAGATGTGTCGATATTGCAATCAAGAATTCATGCTCTGGAGGATCAAGTGGCAAAACTCACCAGTCATAATGCGAAGCTACAACCCACTGACAAGAAACAACGAACAACAAGTTCAATTCTGTTTAAAAATGTTGAGTCAGCTACAACAATCGTCAATTCGAAATTGGCATAGCCTGAGCAACCTCACTGGTATGACTTTCACCCATTTATATGACATATTCATAAACTCTGTGTACATCTTTGACCTGCTCTATCACACAAGCATGCACTATTGTATATAATTTGGTTTTGATAAATCAATTTTCGTTATCTTTAAATTTTTAATTGGATTTGCTTTTGATTCGATTGATCACGATATGGTTTTTGATTGTTTGATTTGGTTTCAATTGAATGCTCTATTACTAATTAAAGTCACTCTATCTATTATAGACACAAACTATTTCACATCTCAATTTTGGAACACGATCTATGTTGCGATCCGAATTGGTTATGATACACATGATATGTAACGATGGTTATCTTTTACGGTTTTATTTGAATATAACTTTGACCAGCTTGGATACGGTTTGGATTATGTTTTTAAAAAAGGGTTTTGTTTTATATTTACCCAAATCGTGAAGTAACACAAATCGTAACAGTCATGCAAGTCCTGGCCAGTCAATTCGTTGTGGCCAGTCGGCCCTGTTCTCTTTTGAATTGGAATGACAATGGATATTCAGTTACGAATGGATTTGTAAAATGGAAATAATCATGCCCAGGATGATGAGTTGTTTTATATTTGACTCAAACTCGATTTTATTTGATTGCTGCCCAGCTTATGGTTATCACTGTTGTTGTTGGATCTTGATTATGTAACACCCAACAATCGAAATCTATGGCGATTTTGGTCGATGCTGTTACACATGTTTCGTTTTGACTATATCGTAACAACCTTCCGATATTGGTATTTGATTACAACAGAATGAATCTTATGCATAATCGCTATAGCTTGCCTGTCTTTACTGTTGATTGAAATGACATGAACTTTATGTATATTGTTACAGCTGTAACAAATCTATTTTGTGTTCAATGGTATCGATTATAATTATGTTGTGGCATATCATATCTTATATGATTACGATTCTGTTCGATTATGGTTTTATTGATTACAATTACATCGTATCTCATATGACTTGATTCACTGCTTAATTTCGTTTGATACGAAACAGGCCTGTCAAGGTTTGACCATGTTTTATGGTAACTGAAAACAGAGCATTCTTTACTCTGTTTCGATTGCAGTCATTTTTTATATTGTTTAATTTGAATGATAATTTCAATTGAATCATTAGTAATTCATTTTTTAATGATTATTAAAAGATGATTGGATTTGATTTTATTTGATTGCTATCTGGTCCTGTAGAATCAATTTTTTATTGTTTTCTTAATGAAATATCTTTCTAATTTGATATTTGTGTTCTATTGCAGGTAAATTCGAATTGGCAGTAGATATGATGAGCAGTTAGGGGATGTTTCACAGATTTCACTTGCATTTTATTTGCTTAGTTTAGTTGATTTTGGGATATCTCCCAGATTATGTAAAACTATTTGATATTATCCACAAGGAAGTTTTAACTTGTGAAGAGACCTATATATACTTATGAGTTTTGTAATAATCATCATCCTCATTCGTGGGAGAACAAGGATATGGAGTTCTAATACAGACTGAAGCAGAATTTGGTGTTTTGTCACAGCTTTAGCTTCTCAATATATCATCATTTTGTTTCATGTCGTGTATATCAATTTGTTTATGGTTTATGACTACTTTAGCTATCTAAATCATGTACAAATTATATAATTTTAATCACTATTATCCATATCTTGTCTCTTCCAAATAAATAAAAGACATAACAATTGTCAATTCATTTTGTGAATGATAGTTTTATCTTCTTCATAAATTGAATTGTTATATATAAGTTTTCTGCATAACAGGTTTCCCTTATTGCAAGAATTTATAATCATAAGATTGTTATGATTCTCTTTTATGTCTTGTTTGTCTTGTAAAATACTTCAAGGAGCAACATAGCTGATCGTTTATGAAAATATTAAGGACTAAACGGTGCGAGTTTCCCTCCTCCAACCAGCTTAAGAAGTCATCATACATAGGGCAGACTTGGAGCGTTTCCAGGTCAATTAGTCTTTTGTTTACTGTTTTTATTAAGTAGTTTAATATAGATGTAAGTTTAATTAGATTTATATTACATTGTTTAATTTAAGTAAATATATTAGATCGTTTTCAGTAGTTTTTATTTCTTTTTCATAAAATATAAAAATAAAAAAAGAGATTCTTGGCTGTCTTAGGGCAGAAAATACATGAGTTTTGTAGGTTTAATTAAATCTGTAGGTTGTTCATAGTGTACATTTGTGAATAAGAAATATTATAACTGATAATTAGATAACTAATTTGAATCATTATAATAGTAGTTAGTTGATTGTATATAATAGTTATAATAGTTAGATTTAGTTTTAATTTAATTTAGTAATTTGTTTTAGTTAGATTAGTATATTAGTTAGTTAGTTTAGTTTGTTTTATTAGTTGTAATTAGTTTAGTTTCTTTTAGTTTGTTTTAGATAGTTTAATTTGTTTATTATTTTAGTTAGATTAGTTAATTCAGATCAGTTTTCTCTTTGGTTTTCTTAGGAGACCTTAGAGCGGCCAATGGAGCCGATAAACTCGTCAGGGTGGTCCATTCCAAACGACTTGGGTTATTTAGACAACCCCGGACTGGTTCCACTCTCTCAATTGACGGACGGACAGTTTCGCCCGTCAACAGGTCCCAAAAATGTGGTCCCAAAAAATGTGGTCCCGGTGTGAAATTTTTTTGGGGGGGCACTGCCCCCCAACCCCCGTGTGGGGGGCTCCTCTAACCCCCCTACTCATGCAAATAATATAACACATGCCCAACAATTATCACCAAATGTAACTTTACCTTTTGGTTTCTTTAATTCTAAAAACTTGTCCTTGTTACCTGTCATATGTTTTGAGCATCCACTGTCAACATACCAGAGATCCTTTTTATCTTGAGTTTTTAGGGCAATAAGACATTCCCTTTTTGATGTTTTTACTCTCCAAAGTTTTTTTTTCTCTCTAATGAACTTGGGATGTTTTGAGACTTCCATTAGTCTGCAATTAATGGCTTTATGTCCATGGTTATGACATATGTAGCATTGTAAGTCTCCTTCTTGTAGAGGTGCAAAGGAGTTACAGTTTCTTCTTTTAAATTGATTTGTTGCTTGTTTATCCCTAATGATATAGTTATTAATATTCAGATTTTTCTTTCTATATGCTCTACACTTTATAGCTTTGTGTCAAAAATTTGAGCATGTGAAGCAATAACCAGGGAAGATGCGAGGATACCCATTTTGGTAAAACTTATTTGGTATTGTCTTGTCTTCTTTCCTGATGGGTGGAGGTAATCTTCTGGAGTTCTGATCATTACTCATATTCTCTTCATTTTTATTCTTGAATGTACTGTAGGAAGCATCTTCATAAGATTTTGAGTTAACATGGTTTTCCTTTTGAGAATAACCTATTCCATTTTTATTTTCAGAATCCCTTTGCGTTGCAATAATCTTATCTAATATTTTAGAGCTATTTTCAGATTTTGTTTGAATGATTTTTGCATCCAGTTCCTTTTTCAGATGAACTATTTCTGCCTCCATTCTTTCAACAGTTATTTGTTTTTCTTCAAGAGACTTTTCCATGCTATCTTTGATCTTATTTTCTTCTAATATTTGTTTTTTCAAATTGCTCATAAGTTTTTCCATCTCTTTTTCTTCTTGTTCATATTTTTCTTTCTGTTCAACTACAAAAATTTTCAACTGTCTATATCTAGTTTTGTATTTTCTTAATTCATCTAAGACACTGAGAATTTATTCCTCCATATTAACTTCTGCTTCACCTTCTAACTCCTTTTCATGTATAATTTTTTCTATTTCATTAGATTCTTAAATGCCTAAAAAAAATACTTCATCATCATCAAATTCATCGTTGTCACTAGATTGTAATGAGCTGTTGTCTTCTTCTTTTGAGTAGAAATTATTTTTCCCTCTGTAGAAATTTTTCTTTTAGTTGGGTTTTTCCTTTTTTTGGTATTGTTTGTTTTTGTTTTCTTTCTCTTCAGGGTCCTCCTTGAGATAGGGACACTTGGATGTGAAATGACCAACTTTGATACAATTAAAACATTTGAAAGGAAGCTTGTCTTTGTACTTCCTTGATCCTTTCTGAAGTTTTCTGATGAAGTTGGCTTCTTCCACATCAGATTCTTCAAGATGACATGATTGAGGTTTTTTCTTCTGATTTATCTTTGTCTTGAATTCTTTGAAAGATGTTTCATCGTTTTCTGATTTATTATTTCCTGTTCTCATCTCATATGCTATTAAAATTCCATGGAGCTGATCAACTGTGAGTGAGTTTAGATCGGATCTATCTTCAACTAAGGAAATATTTTCATCATATCTCATCGGTAATGACCTTAGTAGTTTTTTCACAATGAGTTTATCTGTAACTTCTTCTCCTGTTGCTCTAATTGATTTGACCACTTCATCTACCCTATGAAGGTACTCAGCAATATTTTCTTCTTCTTTCATTTTTCAGGTTTTCAAATTGAGTTCTATAGGTCTGCAGTTTGGCTTCCTTGACTTTGTCATCTCCTTCATATACAACCTCCAATTTGTCCCATATTTCTTTGGCCGATTTTCAATGCATAACTTTCACACATATAGAGTTTGTCAACCTTGCTAGAATACCATTAACTTCTCTTGAGTTATCATTACGGATTTTCTTTCCTACAAAGTCTTTGGGTGGAGTAGTTGGTGCAATGTAACCATTTACAAAAGATTTCCAGATATCAAAACCAAGAGCCAACATGAATTTTTTCATTCTTATTTTCTAGAGAGCATAGCCTTCTCCATTGAACAATGGTGCTTTGTTGTTAGACATTCCTTCTTGTTGATCCATCTTTAGGATCTACCTTCAACTTTATTGGACTATGTTGAAGGAACCTACTTTGATACCAATTGAAGGATCAGATCCTGTCACTAAGAGGAGGGGGTGAATCAGTGACACAACAATTATATCAAATTTTCATTTATTAATGCAAATAGAATTTTAACACAATATTTTATTATGGAACCCAAAAGAGAAAACCACAAAATCTTTTCTATTAACTGCAAAATTTGTTTTACATGTTACATAGAAGGAATATGTACTTCCTCTTTTATCAACACCAACTGATCAGGATGCTCCCACACCCTAGTTTACCAACACCAACTGGTAGGAGGCTACAACCCCCTGTTTAGTCAGCTAAGACTGACAAGGAAGCACCAACTCCCTCTGCAGGCACCGACTTTCCCTTGAACCACCCAACCACCCTTAATACATAGATATTATCTTTTCTTCCTCGAATCTTCTTCAACTATTGATCTTCTGATTTTGGACTACAGAGACACCTTTCTTCTTAGCCTTCTTCCTCATTTATATATTATTCAGAATGGTGTGAGATATAAAATATCGTGCCCCTTTATTTTGACCATCACACCTCCTCAATTAAATTCACCATAATAGTTAATTATTGTTTATTTATTTTTAGCGTGAATACTCATCACAAATTGATCAATTTAATCCTTTAAAATCGATCTTGAATCTCTGTTAATTTTGCAGAGACCAAATTCTGTGGAGGTGCTTCCTCAAACCATCATATATGACCGTGACATAGAACCACAGGTTTTACCAATTATAGTGACTTACATTCTTCCCTTTTAAAACTTCTTTACTATATGACCAATGGCGTAAACCATATACTTAATCACACAAGTGTTTGAGCGCTTTCTCAAGGCAATGGTCATGGTTCAATCTCCTGTAGAGATGGATGGTTGACAGGATTTCGGTACTTTGCCTTTCGAGTCATTACAAAACTCATGATCACGAAATTATTGAACCAATTGGACGGTTCATATTACCCACTGAGATGGACGGTTGTTAGAATTTTGAAACTTTAACATTTGGGTATTCATTATGTCCAATATTTCAAAAATCTCGATTATGATATTGTCGATTACATCTCGGCACCATACGACCAACTGTGGTGACTAGGTTTTAAACTCAACACATGCTTTGAGCACTTTATTATAGTCAATGGTCATAATTCAATCACTCACTAATATGGACAGCTGTCAGGATTTCATAATTTTTCCCATCGAGTCTTCGTGACATCTAGCATGTCAAATCTCCCAAAGTTGTCATTATACTGACGTGCCTCCCTTTCATAATTTCAGCGTTCAGGACTTCGAAGGTTTCAAGTATTTTCTTGTGGTGCAAAACTCCCGAAGTAGAAACTCTCAATGTGACGTAAACTTGCTGACGTTACATGATAACTTGGCATGTATCGAGTAGTTGCCACGTGCCACTCTAATTCATGATTTTCACCTACCATAAATGTTGAATCAACTTGACTCTTTTCAATGTCTGATTGCCCCACGTGTCATTGCTGACGTAGTCTAGCTGACATGGACTACTAACCAACAACCCTGATCCAATGGTCCTCATTGTGTACTGCAAATTGATGGTCCTTATCTTATCATGATTTTGCATTTAGACATTCTTGTGATGAAGGGTCTCGACACTCCATGTCTTGATCACTGAAAGAGAGCTTGGATGCACTAGCTTCTTCCCTTATTGTGACCATCGGTAGTGACCAAAGGCTTATCCACAAAGTGCTTCATGATTCATGTCAGGACTCCTTTGATGAAGGGTCTCGACTCTCCATGTTGCGATCGCAAAAATAGTTCTTGGCTACACTAGCTCCTTCCCTTCTTGTGACCTTTGGTGGTGACCAGGAGCTTATCCACAAAGTGCTTCACGATTCGTGACTTTGGGACTCCTATGATGAAGGGTCTTGACTCTCCATGTCATGATCATTGAAATAGAGCTTGGCTGCACTACCTCTTCCCTCCAACTCTCGACAATGTGACCTCGGCTTATGACTCGGGGATGAGTGTTTCACATTTTTGCGTTTTAGGATTTCGACCAACTCTCGTTGCTATTTCTCCGAATCATGAATCCCTAAATTCATTGATCTAGAACCATGTATTCTCCTTTCAATTGATAGCTAGGATCTATTCAAAATTTCTAACTTCACGAGTTTGTGATCCTTGACTCCTCGACACTCCAAATCCTTCGATTCCCAATTTCCTGATATTCCACTCTCGTCGAATCGACGACCCACGTCACTCCTCCTTTTTTGATTTGGATTTAATGGTCCACGTTGCTCCTTCTCCTTAGCTTTGGAGTGTTGAATGAGTTTAGCGCTTATCCTTCATGCAACTATGCTGGATATAACGGCCTACACCAATTAGTTCCTATCCTCTCGAGCAATCTATATCATCCATCAAGACTATTGATGGCTCCTTTCTCTAAAATCGATGCCAACCCTTCTGAGCTTAACTCGACTCTCTTCCTTCCTCTGAGATCTTATCATTGAATTATTGATCCTATCGTGATAAAAAATAGACATGAAATACTTCTATACTTATAAGCTTTTGATCTTCATACAAATCGCTTCTACAGTTCGTTCTTCCTCTTGAGATTTGGTCTTCCAGTAATTCACTTCTCCAGTTTGTTCTTCCTCCCAAGCTTGTGCTATTGAACTCTGCACATTGTATGACATCTTCTACCAATTGATATACATGTTGACATCAATGACAATCTCATATATTTCATCATTACAGATCATCACTTCGACTGTTGACATCAATGACAATAATTCCAACATAGTGTTGACGTGGAAGTTGGTCGTACAGTCTATACGACCATATAGTGACATGGCATTGTTGAGTTGGTAGGTTGACTGGGTAGGCTCTGTGGTAGGCTCTGTGGTAGACAAGTGGATGAATTAGGTGTTGACATGTGTCATTTATTGGGCAAGTGATATGGTGCCATGTGGCCCAGTCACTGCCACATGGCACCCCTCCAGTGTGAAAAATGTGGTGAAATCCACGGGGGTTGAACCCCCAACCTTTGGATGGACACATCAAAGGTTTGGCAGGGCCCATGATACCAACCTACCCGTGGGTTGTTCCTTAATCATATATATGTTTAAATTATTTTAAATTGCAACTATGGTTCGGGCGGAAAAGAAAATGGTTGGGGCTAAGCCCCGGCCCCCGATCTATAACAAACCATATGACCTTTCCATAACCTTTGGCGCGTGCGAACCATTGCATTGGAGTTAATCCCAGAAGGTGTAGGTGTTAATCCATATGACCACTCCACGTGACCGATGGCGTGGGGTTTATGCAAAAAATTATCCACGGGGGCCAAGAAAGGTGTTGGGACGTGGCCATATGCCCCCCATGTGACCAACAACTCCATCGGAAAAAGGGGCCAGCACACTGACGGTGTGAAAATTTTCCACATTTCTCATAATGGTGTAGTGTGCTGGGTTTTTGGCCTAGTAACGTTGTCAAAGCCAGGTTAGTCATTCATAGGTGAGAATTGGAGAACCAGAGACAACAAGCTTGAAGGGGAAATTTTTCAGGAAGATAACTTCTTCATTTTTTGGCCAAACCAGGTGCCAAAATAGCCTAGCTAGGGGTTTTTGGATGTTTGGGAGCCATTGGAGCCATCTATTTGGCATTTTGAGCACTATAAAGAACTAGTTTTATCACTTTTAGAAAATAATATAAAAGATCCATTAGAAGCTGGACCAGGAGATGTATCCCAAGAGAGGGGTGAACTCCTTTATCATTTCTTGTGTTATGTGTTTACTGTTGGTTATTATGTGCATCTTAAGTGTGAAAAATCTTTGATTTATGTCTTTGAAAATTGATCCTTTTTCCCAAGCACACATAATTAACACTTACAAATAATTTAAAAGATACAAGTCTTCTTCATTTTCAAATCAACGGTCATCGCCCTTTTGTTCCTACTAAACCCAGAAAACATCATGGGTATGGTCTTGCATCAACTAGGGTGACCTACAGTTGTTCACATCATTCCCCATGGATTTGTAGAATTCACAGAATGGAGTATGATGTTTCTTCTAATATTTCTCCATTTTTGGGTAACGAGGTGGTATGTGTCCCCACTATCTACAAATCTCACACCATTCTTTCTAAGGCTCGATCACAAATGGATTCGGTTCACCAATTTCCATATAATTTCCCAATGTAGTCCATTCATGTCTGCAATTCCCTTCTTATCAACACGTTGTACACCATACATGATTTCACACCACTTTTTATTTTGGCATATCCTGCAAGTACATCATTAGGTTGGAAAGTTTGTATTATACCTGCACCAAACCTGTCAATGTTTCTCCTCCCCCTAATGTAGCCTCCAGGCACATCACAATCTCCATTGCTTCTTCTTGAGTAGTCACCTTCTGCTAAGTAAGATGGACTCAGATATGGTGAATTAATATTGAAATAAACCATTCTCTATGTTGAATGTCTTGGATCTAGAACACCAACCTATTCAACTAGATATTGAACCGTTGGTCACAATCTCACATGGTTTCTCTCAATTTCTGCTTGATCTCCTTAATCTTTGTAATTCATTGAAACTCTAACTTAGGCTTCTAGTTTTCCTTAAGCATATCTCTCTTGATCTCTGTCATGGACCTCATTTGTCCCATTTGCATAATGTCCTTGTACTTCATGTACCACGTCAGGGATCTCTAGTTGCGCGATCTTCAATGTCTCATATGTAATCCTCTTCATAGACCATATCGCCTCACACATAAACCAATGTTTCTCAACATCTTCCTTACCCATCCCATGGAACACAAGTAATATTAGGGTTCTATATTGATTCACCATCCTTAATCTCAAATTGTATCTTCTTGACTCGCTACTTGGTGTCAGGTATCTTGGTATTGATACTCTTCTTTGCAAAATATTACTAATTTCATCTTCTTCTTCACTCATTGTTGCTCTTCTTTCTTCTTTTATGCTTGCTTCTAATCCAATTTTCAAATTGTCTGTTGTTCTTTCCTTTGGTTAAAAATTCACAAGGAAAGTGGTTCAAAGGTGGGGTAACTCCATTTTCTTGTAACAGTTATTGTAAGGGAACCAAGAGATTTTCCTACCTACAATCACACAAGACCATCCACCATCGCCAACTCTTATTCCCCTCCTCTTGGGGGTCCTTCATTTTCCTCTCCTAACTCTATGCATCATCATCCTCTAAGGTTGAGGCATCTCACAATATCCAAGGGGTTCATACTTTGTATTCTCAGCCCCTACTACCAATACTTTTGGTATATTCACTCGATACCCTACTCTCAACGATGCACCTCTTCCTTGGCCTATATTCATCTATGATACTCTATGTAAATACACACTCTCCCACACTTCCTCCTAGTTCAGTCTCCTTCCTCTTCATTATGGGCCTGACCCCTCATCTCACACCACTTTCTATCTTCCTTCCACTCCTTTGTTTTTCCTTCCTTCTTGACTCAACTTTTCTTTCATATCTTTTGGCTCTTTCTCTTCACTACTTTTATGGTTCCATTCTATCCCTGACCTTATCTCAATGACTTACATATCCTCCTCAATGGATCCATCTCTTCTCTCTATTTTCCCACTTATTTTCATCCCCCCCATCTCTAGAGGATTCTACTTAGCCATCCTATCAGTCTCCATGTGCATCAAACCTTTCTCCATGAACAACATCTTGATCCATAGTAGGATTTCTTCTAGAAACCTCTTTTGAGGACCTTCAATAAACTTCCTTTCAACTTCATTGAAAGAATCAATATATTCCAATACATATTCAATAATATAACCTTCCTTCACACGATAAAACCATAAATCAATGTCTCAAGTCCATTTATTTTCCAATGCCTTCACTCTATCAATTGAGATATAATCCTAAATCAATGGTTCTTGAGGCCTTAAAGCAGTACTAGTGGCAATCTTCCTCTTCAACCATTCATACAATAAACATGGAAATTCAACAAAGAAAATTTAATGAATATCAGTGTAGATATACATATTCTTCCATCGTTCCACGTTGGCATTTAGGCCTTGAGTTTCCTGGAGAGAAAACTCATATTCCTTCATAATCATCCAATCTTGAATTTTCTCCTAAGATGGATACCACTTGATTCTCCACCTTCATCATTCAATACAAAAATTTAGGTCCTAGCAACATAACCATTTGTTGTCTCACTTGCAAACATACTTCTTAATGTTGGGGGGGTGATGACTCAGGTGTTATCGGACAAATTGGTAGGTGCGAACACTAACTGATCTCCCTAGATCCACCTAGATCTAGAACAAAACATACCAAAACATGACGCTTTCCTTAAGTTTTAGATATTGAATTTATTAACTAAAGAGGGATGAGTGACATACCATTTAAATGTCGCTTCCTCTTGCCATCGCCATCCTAGCTCCATTCCAACACTCATAGAATGATGAACCTGCAAAAGAACACAACCAACCAAAGTGATAGCAATAGCATAAAATCAATATAAACCTATGTATGTGATCAAGGAATCATACAATAAAACACAACAAGCTTTATAGGAAAGAATCATATTACTGTATCATAT
>JASDQU010817770.1:16573-27277 GCA_032191745.1 Picea mariana
GGTGATAAATTCTATAGGTATAACAACTTCTTTCTCATAAACCAACTGAAATGGAGTATACCTATGCAACTTCTTCATGGTAGTCCTGTAAGCCCATAAGATTGTTGGAGCTCTATCATCCCAGTCTTCCCTGTTTGCACAACATACTTTTGTCAGTCCTCTTTCCATAATTTTGTTGAATTCCTCCACTGTAAGATCAGCTTGTGGATGGTAGGGACTGCTCTTATGGTTTTTTATAAGGAATTATGTTGTCAATGTTGCAATTGTGATGCTAATAAAGTTACTACCTTGATCACTGGTAAGACTTCTAGGACATCCAAACTGAGTAATAATGTTCTTGAAGATAAATCTAGAAGTTGTATATGTTGAATAGTCTTGAAATGCCTTTGCTTCAACCCATATTGTGAGGTAATCAGTTGTGATAATGATGTATCTGGCCTTTGAGTGCTTAGTCGAGGGGTTGATTGGTCCAATAAAATCAACAACCCACTTCTCAAATTCCTGAAGTGCTTTGACTAGATGAAGGGGTAATTCATCTCAGTGTGACAAATTTCCTACTCTCTGGTAGGTGTCACAAGATCTAGCATACTCCTTAACATCTTTAAATAATGTATCCCACCATAATCTATCTTGAAGTACCTTATGTGCAGTAGCTTTACCTCCAACATGTCCTCCCACAATTTCATTGTGGCATTCCCATGGGATATCTTTCCTTTCATAGTTAAAGACATATCTTGTAAGGATGATGTTGAGTCCCAATTTGTAAAGTTATCATCCAACAATCAATTGATATTCTGTTGCATGAACTACCATATGTCACTTTTTTGTTGCGCAATAAGTTTTTGGGTAGGTCCCTGTACTGAGGAAGACAACAATGTCTTCAAGATACTCTGGGATGGCCTCAATATGGAACATGTATGCATATGGGAGTTTCCCATCCACTACTCCACCACTTTCCTCTGACTCCAATATGGAAAGGTGATCTAGACCTTCATTGCATCTTCCTGGTTTGACAATTACTTCAAACAAAAAACTCTTGAAATAGCAGTAGCCACTTGCAAATCCTTCCTTTAAGTATTGTTTTATTGACTAGGTACTTCAATGCAAAATGGTTACTAAAAAAATTGAAATGAGATCCTAAAAAGTAGTGTCTAAACTTTTGTAATGCATAAATCATAACTAAGCCTTCCCTTTCATTGGTTGTGTAGTTGCACTTAACTTGTGATAGTTTTTTGCTGGAAAAGTAGATAGGGTGGTCCATATTCCCTTCCCATGGTTGTGTTAGAATGGTTCCCAGGGAAATGCCTTATGCATCCACATGTACATGGAATTCAATTTCCCAATTGGGAAATATCAAGATAGGTGCAGTACTTAGTTTTTGTTT
This sequence comes from Picea mariana, assembly GCA_032191745.1. Taxonomy (NCBI): domain Eukaryota; kingdom Viridiplantae; phylum Streptophyta; class Pinopsida; order Pinales; family Pinaceae; genus Picea; species Picea mariana. Next base: position 17,958 of record JASDQU010817770.1, read on the forward strand.
GATAATTTCGAATGATTTGTCACACTCTGGTGTCCATTGGAACAATTCACAATTCTTCAACAATTTCTCAAGGGGTGCAGTGATAGTTTCATATATTTTGATGAACCTGTGGTAATATACTGTATGTCCCAGTGTAGAGCGCAACAGTTTAGCACTTATAGGTGGCGGCATGTTCAGAATGACCACAACTTTAGCTGGGTCTAACAAGACTCCTTCTCTACATACAATATGGCCTAACAAATTTCCATGAGGTACACAAAAAATACACTTCCTTAGATTCAGAGATATCTTCATTTCACAACATCTATCAAACATTAACTGGAGTAGACCGACATGATATTTTAATAGGTTGTACACCATCCAATCATCCATATAGACTTCTATATACTTGTGGATGAACTCTCAAAATGTTGTTATCATAATTTGAGAAAAAACTACAAGGGCATTCTTCAATCGAAAGGGAATTATATTGTATGCAAATGACCCCCATTCGGTTATGAATGTAGTATTCTTCTTGTCTTCCTCTATGATTCTGAATTGGTGACATCCTGAAAATCCGTCTGTAAACGAATAATATTATTTTCTTGCAACTTGATGTAACACTTTGTCGCTGAAAGGTGTTGGAAATGGATCATGCACACATGCATAATTCATAATTATGTAGTCCATGCAGACCTGAATGTCTTATGTACCTTTCTTACTTTGGATAACTATGGGCCTAATCCATTCTGCTTCTTCAATTAGGAAAATAAGTCCTGCTGCAAGCATTTTGTCCACTTATTTCTTGACCTTCTCTTTTATTATAGGATTAAATCGGTATGGTCTATGTTTCATAGGTATTGAGCCAGTTTTCAAATCGATTTTCATTTCTCCCATGGCTCTTTTTATACCTTTTAGTTATGAGAATGTTTTCGGGAACAAGTCCTCATATTCCCGCAATAGGTTGTGTACTTCATTCATAGATTTCTCATCCTAGTAATCTCCTATAGAATCTATCTTAGGATTATCTGCACTACATATATTAACTTTCCACAACTTCAGTTGATGATTATAGGAGCTACAAGTGTGACTAGGTATGGTATCCTGAATTTCTCTACTGCCTTGTGTTTATTTAATGACTAAGTTTCTAATCTCTTCTAAGTCATCAAGGTTTTCCAGGTATTTCCAAACTTTACAACAAGTTACATGTATCTTATCAATTTCAAGACCCAAAATAGACTGGAGCAAATGAACATAGTCAACACACACTATTGAACTTGACCTCTTTTTGAAAATGTTAGTTAAAAGCATTTCCCTGATTCTTTGAAGGACTACGTTGAGCTCATGGTACTTACTTGTAAAGGAGAATTCCTTGCAAAATTGGTCTTGTAAGGTCTACCATTATCTTGTTTGTTTTCTGGTCTCCTCATGTATATACCAGGCCTTTGGAATTGGCCCCAATGAATGGAGAAATACCTAAGCCCATAGGTGAGAGGGTACTTCCACAACTATCCACTGCTATAAGCAATGTTCAATATACACTCTAGGGTCAAATCGTTTGTCGAACAGTTGTTCATATTGAAAATCTATATTCATCTCTTCTTTCAGTTGATCCCTACTTTGGAATCAACATCAGATGGCCTGTTTTGCATCTTCCCACTCTGTAATCAAGGCTTTATGGGTGGCCCACCATTGAGTAGGGGTATCTTGCAAGGCTACGTCAAGAACAAAGATCCTTTGATCCATCATTATTTCCTCTTCCATGCTGGTAAGAAAACTGTGTACCTTTAAGGTACCATTATATGTCGAGTGTTCTCTGAGCTCAGTTGCAATCCATATCATTTCCCTGACAGTTGCACATCGTCTTGAGAATTGCCTGTATGAACCCTGTTGCCAACTTTCAAATGCTACTTCTGAATCCTCATCAACAGAATGTATGCTTCTCCAACTTACCGATACATCTATAGTGGGATTTATGTAATCTGGTCTCATTCCTATTGTTATGGTGTATAATTAGTCAAGAGTATTTGATTCCATATTATGGTCCACTGGTTTAATATATCTAGGCCCTAAACATGGATCTAAGGGATGAACTACTTTTATCCCATCTGCTTAAAACTTTATGGTGTCCCTCTTTAGAGAAATGATAGCATAGTTATCGTATTCCCAATCAATTCCAAGAAGAGAAGGGTAGGGATCCTTATTTCCCATGATTTTAACTACCTCAAAATTGGTTGTGGTCTTAACTCCCGCAACATCTATTTCCACATTTTCCAGCCTTCCTATTGGGAAAATGCAGTAATGGTTTTCCATTCTCAACTGGATGGGGGAATATACTAACTGCGTGTTATCAAGATAATTGTTAAGTGAAGACACAAATCAATCCCCCTAGCTTCACTATGAAACTAAAACAAAACAAGACAATATACTACTCTTTCCTTAGCTTTCAATTATCAAATGAGAAATAGATCTAGAACACACCTTTTAAATATTCAAGATCTGACTTTTCCAATGCAATCCAAGCTTCGTCACGAGGTTTATGAGAAATATATGCAAATAAGAACAAGCCAATGAAGACAATAATAACAGATTCTATTTGATATGAAACTATATACGTGATCAAGGAATCATACAATGTGGACAAATAACATTCATATAGGAAAGACAAGTATATCTGTATTAAAGAATGTGGAAGAAAGAAACAACTGGATGCCTTGATGTTGTTAGGTTCCTTTCTTCCCACACACTTCTTGCTCCAAGGATTCTAAAACTGTAGATATGATAGCTACTCATAATCTATCTTGACAAAGCAAATCTCAAAGCCAATCATACAAGCTCCAAAAACTCCAAGCTACAAAACTCAATAACAAGCCAATCTCAAAAGCTTAATCCCAAGCCAAGCTCAAGCTAACGTTTTCCATGAGAGATCCTCTCCTTTTATAAGATGAAGAGGATAAGGTGAGGAGGTTAGGATGATCCCACTAAATCATAAAAGCAAGTAAGATCCAAATCGTTCAGAGGCCACCTCACCATAGAATCTTCTCCTTGTAGAAGCATCGAGTAAATGCTCATTTTTCCCACGTACGAAGGTCATCGCACCCTATCTATAGAGAAACCTACGGAAACTCTGCAACCTAGCTATAGTGAAAGGTGAGGAAATAAGGCATTTCTACACCCTGTGTATAGTGCAACCTGTGGAAATCCTCCTTAATAGGGTTTTTACAAAGGAAAATACAACTTCTTTTCTCAGGAAAAGTTCTTCTCCCTTCTTTCTTCAAGAATTCAGGCCACTGACCCCTCTGAAGGAAAAAAATAGGCTTACATCATTAACGGTCATAAGGGATGATGAAAATAATGTCTAACACTGAGGTTTTCCCAAAGCTTCCCAGGTCTGTTTGGGTAGGATGTTGACATCTGATCCCAAATCTAGCATGATGTATTTTATTTCAAAATCATCTAGTTGGGCTTCTAACCTAAATTCTTTTCATGTTCGCCCCTTTCTTCTTTGTATTCTTTGGATATTATTCTTAGGAAGGTTGGTCCTTAATATGGATTCTGGGTTTCCCTCATTTCCCATTATTAGATACAGGGTGTTGTACAACTTCTCAGTAAATTGGTCATCCCCTAGGATATCAAAGAACAATTGAAACCAAAGATTGATTACACTTTGAGACTGCTCAGGGTCTCTCCTTGGAATTGAAAAATTTCTAGGTGTCGGTGGTGACATAGGTACTTGCGCAAGGTTAGGTTGAGAGAATAATTTAGGGGGATTATCTATTATTTCTGGAGTGGGGATGCTCTTAAATATTTCTATTTAATTTTTGAAAATTAACTTTTGTTTCACAGGATCATACCTATCATCTTTGGGAACAAATTTCTGAATCTTGGGTTGACTGTCTGCATTCACCCAAATTTTATCTCCTCCATGAGTAATGATGTTAATATTAGGTAGTTGTCCCTCAATTCCCATTTTTAATTTTGATCTTATAATATTATCTCCTTGTTGACGATCCCAATCTGCCCATTTCACGACTAGTTCTGGGTAGTCTTCAATTGCATGCCCATTATTCTTGTAGTGAGAGCACCATGGTTGTCTTGGGTGAGGGAAGTCTCTGGCCAAATGACCTTTTTTGTTGAATTTGTAACATCATATCGGCCCTCTACCTCCATTTCTCCCTACTCTAAATCCACCTCTAGCCCCACCTCCCTGGCCTCTTCCAGGTCATTGGGGGGTTTCATTTATTTTTAATGTTGTTTGGTCTACTCTGTCAGCAAGTGCATCCATCTCTCTACATTGATTTATAGCATGGGTCGTAGATGCGCAGAAATCACAATGTATTGTATTGGGTGTATTTGTTTACTTCTGCATAATAGGACACTTCCTTGATGCATTCCCATGTGTCTGAAAAATATCACAATACTCCGTTGTCTGAGATTTTTGAGCGCCTGGGAATGTATTGTATAACACCAGTGTATGGAATGGTGGAGTCACAGATACTTGCACAACTCCTCCCATTGGTCCTGAAGAGGGTCCCATCGGATTGTGCAGAGGTCCCATTCCCCTCACACGCAAACATTCATTTTCCAGATTCCCTTCTGTGTAGCATTCTGTGCACCAAACCTGAGGTCATCATGGTCTTGGTGTGGTTAATTCTTGAATATTTTCTGTTAGAGCTGATATTTGTCCCTAAAGTTGCGACAAATTCGCATCTACTGGAGGTCTGGTCAATGTCAAATTCCCTAGATAAACTGTCATGGCTATGATATTCATTGATTGTTCCAAGGTCTTTGTTAATGTGGATATCCGATGTTGTGTTAAAGGAATTATCATCAGAGGCAGTAGTCCTTGGATGTACGATTTCCTCTAGTGATCCTCGTGAATTGGATGAGCTATTATCCCAATTGCATCTTTAAATTTATGGTTGTACTCCCAGGCAAATTCACCTTCCTTTTTTTGAATCTACCACAACTCAGAGAGAGCCTGTTGCTATGAATGAGGTAGTTTGAATTCAACGATGAACTACAAACTCATTTGGACAAGGGTGAACGCTTGTCCTTTCACCCCTAGTTTAATAGCCTTCATGTACCATTTGAGAACACGACCCCTCAAGGTAGTATGAAACTCTATGAACGTATTTGCATCAAGAGTCCCTTTGGACCTCCAAATGGCCTCACATAAGAACCAATGTTTCTCTACATCCTCATCCCCTTTACCCCAGAATTTTGGGTATCGAGTGATCGATCCTCCCATATTTCCCACCATTTTGGGTCTCACTTCTCCTATTACAATGAAACCTAATGTTCCTAGTTGTGATATTCCTAGAAATCCCAATATCCTCTCGGCGTTTACACTTACATACTGATTTTGGCTAACTAGATGCGATGGAATAGAACTAGAATAAGTAGACGGTGCATAATTTACCATGGGTATAGAGGACACATAGGGGACAGGTGATTCGGGGATGGCTCCACTGACTTATGGGAAGGTTTCTTTGATTTGGGGGGTCTCGTTTTCTTCTTCTTGAGCAACCTTCTCTGCATGATTCCCGATGTTTCTTGATATTGGGGATGAATCTTCTTGATCTCCTACAAGGTCCATACCTGCTTCATCTTCCCTTGCTTCTCCACACTCTTCTTCTCATCCACTCATCTGGGGACTCGTTTCTCTCTGTGCTTCTCTCTGTTGTAATCTTAGACTGGCCAATCTTTCTTGTATTCTTACCTTCCTCAACTATTCCTTCTTCCTTTCATATGTTCCTCTTGATCTGATTTCTTTCTGCAACACCTCAGACTGCTTCATTTCTTTCTTTACCTTTATGCACCACCACTTCTCAAAAATGGCAGCTCTGCTTAAGGCTCTCTCATTTCTTGCGTTCATTTATTGATCTTCCCCCATATGTCAACGAAACCTTTCCTCTTCTCAGGTCATGATCATACCCCAAAATCACCCTACCCCAAGCGTAGGTGTTTAGGATCCCATCTCATTTGATGGAATAGTTATCATCCCCTCCTCCATAAATAATGCTTTGATCCATAGGGGAATTTCCCTCAACAATATTCTACACTCACCTTTCTTGAAAATTTATTCCGCCCATGAAAAGGATTGGTGATTCTCATCTGCGAATTCAGTGATATATCCCTCTAGAGTCGTATTAACCTAGAAATCAACTGCTCATGTGATCTATTGATCCAATAGATGAAGTACTATGATATTCTATGTATCCCAAGTATAGGTCTTCTTGACGTGTTCTTGGAATTCTGGAGCTTCTTGGATCCAATCTATCCGATGGAATAGTTCTTCCGAGAATTTTACCCAGAATATCTCATACTGGTCGCTTGATCTTTCTGAGTAAAATACAGAATATTTTGTATCCTTCTTTCTTTTACCTCGCAAATCTGCTTCCTTCCATATAAAGGCATCTCAATTTCATTCCCACCATTGTCGAATCTCAGATCTATAGATCCATGGAAGCATTCTCCTCACAGGTTCCGTTTTAAATCATAAGTCCCGACAACAAAACCATTTTTTTGGTGCAAAAGTGATCAAACTAGGGTCCTTCTCAAGTTACCAACAAAAGGTATTGAAGTAGTCTACAACAATAGAATTTTCATCTTCCCTGGTGGGAATAAGTCTCACCCAAAGCACAACCGAGACAAGAAAGAGAGGGAAGGGTAAGGAGAAAACTTAGACAGACCTCATAGTTATCAAGATTCATATTAGTATTGCACAAGATAGATTAAACCTGTAGCAGTTTTTGAACGTTTCCTAACTAAGAATAAAGAAAACAGAGATGTGTTTCCATTCACAAGGAAGCTATAACCAATTAAGCATATCAGACATAAAGATAATACAAAGAAACAATCAATACATTCAAAAGACTCAATACACAAGATATATTCAAAATTTGGGCCTCCAATTATATTAACATGTCAGGTTCTTCTCACAACTCGATTATTATACACAAGTAATCAGAGAATTCTATTCGTAGTATATGAGACAATGTTACAGTCTCTTTCTCCTGTACATCTAGTTGATACAAAACTATAATACATTGATATTCTAGTTCTTACCCAAATCTACAAAACTCAACTATGCTAACAATATGGACCATTACAATAGTGACTATCGTCACATAATCAATAATAACAACAAAAATAACACTACCAACCCCATACCAAAAACCCTAGAAGAAATAACAACAACACTCTATCCCAACAACCCTTTTACAATCATATCAGTCTCATATATATAATCCGATATTTAGGTTTGTTGGTTTAGAACCCGTGATTTATCTCTTCTTCTTGATCTTGTTGCAACTTCTTTCCTAAAAAATGATGTTGCAATGTCCTTCCAACAATTTTTTTTTCTATTTCCTTAGTTCGTTGTCTAACTCCTCAGCAGCTTGCACAACTTTTATTCTCCAAAATGAAGCTGCAATATGAAGTGCACAAATTCTATCCATGAAAGTGAAGGGCCCAACAATGTGGTGTTGTCAGCAAATCCAACTGCTTGAAGACCTCTCTTGAGATGAGGTTCTTCTAGCTTCCGCTATCAACAATAAAATGCACTTCACCCACATCTATGAATGGAAAAGGTGCCACCCATCCTCATGATCCTTTGGTTCTCCTGGTTGGATTTTTGTGGTCACGACAATAGTAGTGGGTTTCGCATCAATTATCCATCTCCTATTATTATTTTTTGAATAAAATTCAGAATTGGGGATCAATTCTATTTCTTTGAGCTCAGCTACCAATGATTGTTTCAAGCGACATTAATCAGTGTTGTGCCAAGGGATTTTGTGTAAGTCGCACCACTTCCCAGTGTCCTTTTTGGTCTTCCCATTGCTCTTCTTTTCCCGTGGCTAGGAATGGTTGTATTGAGGTTGGCTATTTTGTGGATTAGGCATGCCTTTACCATGTTTTTGTGGATTTGCAGACCCAAATTCCCTCTTTTTCTGGTGCTTAAAGTTTTGCTCGATTTTGGCAGCATATTGATAAGCTGCTCCTAGTGATGAGATGTCCATAAAATCCATTTCGGTTTGGATGTGTTTGTGTAGAGCCCCGCGGTATTTTAGAAGTAGATTCCACTTAGAGTCTTTCATACCCAACTTGGTGCACAAGTTATGGAAGGTATTTGTGAACTCTGACATTGTTTGGCCCCTCTCTTGATGTAGTGTGGTCAATCTCATGTACTGGTCATCATAGTTTCCAACATGATAATATTTCTCCTTGAACGCATCCATAAGAAAACCCCAAGTGGGCTCGACCCCAAATATTCTAGATTCCTCTTTGGAATTTTTCTCCCAATAAGTTTCCCACCAATGTTTGACATGGGGGAAATCCTTAAGGAGCGCAAAGGTGATATTTTCTCTGACAGAAAAATTGTGAACAGAGAAATAACCATCTATCAAATTTAACTAGTTTTCCAAAGCATCTTCATCGATCTGACCTTCAAATATGGGAATATAAAAATTAACTTGTACCTTGAATGGAGTAGTGTATCCAAAGAGACTGCTTGACGAAGATGCTCCTGTTATCATCGACAATCATTGAAGGATTCAGGCAAAATTCTCCAACATCTCATTCGTCTGTTGCACAAGGGATTCCATGAGAAACATCTTGATGGGATCTTCTGCTCCATCATCTCTCTTATTTTCCAACTTGGTAGGATTCTTGGGCTGGTGAGAGTGGTTTTCCTCAAGAGAAACGAGCTCAAGACCCAACTCTCTATATCTTAACCTCGTTGGATACATGCACTAAGAAACGAAAAAGGAGTAGCTTTCTTTGATACCAGTGATTCGAATTGTTTTGAGAACAAAATGAAAGTAGAGATATAACAATGAAATATACAAATATATTTCAATAAACACAGAGATACAATAATGCACAATTTTTATTAATGAGATAAATGTACAGAAACTGTAAAATTACATAGTGAATGACTCGCTAGAATGGTGGCAGCTTATCTCTGAGAAGAGATGTGATGGCTACACTCATTTGCAAGAAGATGATGATTATTACAATGAGGATCTAGAGGCCTTTTTAACATAAAGATTTTCCAAAAACCTAACCCTGGAATATGAAATGCCAAAAAGTTTGCGGGCCCTGATGGGGGTAGTTGGTATGTCAGCTTCCCAAGGGCATAACTTTTTCATATGATCTCTGTTTGGGGTGCATGATAGCTCAGTGGAAAGGTATATCCGAGGAATACAAATTTTTCAATCACAATTATGATAATTTCTACATTGTGATTGTGGAAGGCCCAAAAAATGTTGTTTAGGGCCTCAAAACGGTCCCAGAAGTTCAAGACTCGAAAAGCTGTAGAAACATTGTGAAGGTGG
>JASDQU010817770.1:27297-39726 GCA_032191745.1 Picea mariana
TTGGGGTGCATGATAGCTCAGTGGAAAGGTATATCCGAGGAATACAAATTTTTCAATCACAATTATGATAATTTCTACATTGTGATTGTGGAAGGCCCAAAAAATGTTGTTTAGGGCCTCAAAACGGTCCCAGAAGTTCAAGACTCGAAAAGCTGTAGAAACATTGTGAAGGTGGAAACTGTTGTTTTGAGATAGTGGAATAGGTGGGTGGCCATTGATTTCCGCCTAGATCAACATATGATGAAGAAATGTTGCTCCATATCTACCTCCATTAATATGCATACTTGACACATCATGTATTGTTAATCTTCTTGAAATTCCTACTACCTCCTTGTTTCTCACCTCAATCTATGGGAACTTGTTCTTTTTCAAATGAAAGTTTGCATATCTTTCCACGACATATTAATTTCCATGTATTCTTGTATTTTTTTCATATGTATGATTGAACTACTCAATATGATATTTTTGTTTCTTTTTTTCTATCTTCTTCCACATTCCCTCTTTTAATTGTTGTGTGGATGCCTTCTTGGCACTTTTCTATCTTTAGGGAATTCCTCTTCTACTCTGTCAGATTCTTCTAGCCATTTTTTGCATTGCAAGTTCCATGTTCCTTTCCTTCTTGTCAATTTATCCCTATTGACCTAAGCAAGATGCCTTCCTCTTCTATTTATGTTTTTCTACTCTAGTATGTAATGATATTACATTTCTTTATGGGTAGAACATGTACTCTTGTTTGTGCTTCCATTCCTAGTGGGCGAAACATGTTTCTACTAGAATAACATAATATGGTGTAGAGGTCTTTATTTTTTAGGAAAGATATTGTTATATTCTCATGTACCGTTTCTAGTTCTACCCACCTCTCCTTGGAGACAATTTTCAATTCCCCATAGTTTAATTGATCTACATCTTTTTTAGAACATTCACTTGGGGATTTGTTTCAGCATGTCTCTAACATACATGCTTATTTTTCTTCCTTGCAGGACCTTAGGATTTGGGTATGCATCCTTTATATAGTTTTTCTCTAGATAAAATCTACACTTAAGAGTTTTATTTTCAAATAATCTAATTATTGGGTCCAATGATAATCAACATGATGCTTTAATCCAATATACCTGCGAGAGGTCAAGCTCTACATAAAATTTGGTATAGGTGATTATTCCCGTATTTCTCTAGGTTGTGTTGATATTAATCTTGGGCCCGAGATATGATTATTTTCATGACGGTTATTATACACTTTTTCCATATGTATATAATATGTGTTTTTCATCTTTTTGAAGGATCTTTTTGAGAATTTGATAAGGTATGTGTAATTCATGTTTAATGATTAAATCAAGTGTAATTCATCATGGTCTATGATTTCCAAGAGTTAATTCGTGTTTTTTTGTTGTTACAGGGAAAAACGCACCATGTTTCTAGTTCCGACACTTGATTTGGCACTTGTTTCGGCACTTGATCTGACACTCGATCCGACACTCATTCCAGCACCCAGTATTGCACAAAAATGCAAGGGGAGTTGGTGGTTATCGCATTAGCGGCCAGTGATGGAAAAATCCGACACATGAGTTTTCTTCATGATCGCCCCCTCCAGCTACTAAGCTCAAGACAACTTGATTTCAGTTGTCCAAAGAAGGCGATTATTGGCTCACTCAGTTTCGGCAGTTAGGGCACCATTAATGAAATTTACCAATTTTAGAAGAGGTTCAAACCTCCCGTGGTCGACCACTTGGTCTGTAAATCTTATAAATACCACTGTGGTGGTCATACAATAGCTAAGGAGCAGTAGACAAAGTAGAGGATAGAGATAAAACGTTTTCTTTTGTTTTTGCATTTTTCAATTGTCAGAATTGTATAAGACTGCATTTTTCAAGTTTTAATGGTGAAAGCATTTTGCTGAGCTTGTGGTGTGCATTTGAGAGGTGAACACGACTTGCTGGGGGGGCCACCAGCAGTCTGGTAACTATTATCTGTCTTATTTATGAATTTCATAGCTTAGATGTCTCTTTATTTCCTATACATGAACTATTCCTTCATTTCTTTAATTTGTTGTTGTAGTTTAACTGTTTCAATTCTCTTTTGCAGGTTAGTATGGAGGCGTTTTGCTAATATGGATTGATTTTATAATTAGGAACGAGTTTGAAAACTCATACACTAACCCCACATGCATTTATATGTTAGATTATGCTTTGATTTATGATTGTAGAATCTAGTTTAAAACAGAGTTTGAGATAGAATAGAACATAAATTTGAGTTTATGTTTTCTTTAACGAGGTTTCGGTGGATGGATAGTCATTAGTCTTTAGTTTTCAATTCTAGTTTGTTGATCTAGTTGCCATTTAGTTTTATTTATTTAATTCATCATTTAGTTGCTTATTTGCTTTCTTGTCATATGCTAAAATACTCTTTAAATTTTGTTTATGAGTATTTTTTCCTTTTTGCAATTTGAATTATTAAGATAGAGCTAGTTTAGTTTATGTTATGCAATTTCTTTTTTAGATTTATATTGCAATTTCAAGTTGTAGTTAATGACTGAATTTAGTATAGCATAACTTTGCTTATATTAGTATAGAATGCATTTGAATTTCATAGATTAGAAAACAATTTCTTGTTTTCATAGAAGAGATAGTTTCCTTTATTGCTTTCAATATAATAGATTTCCTTTCACGCATTAGAAATAGTTTTGCATTAGGCATTTAGTTCACTTGCCTCTTAGGCTAGATGGTTGTTCAATGAGAAGTTTTTCTTGTAGTAGTTAGTTGCCTTTGCTTATTTGTCTTTTTCTTTCATAGGTTAGTTAGTTGCCTTTGCTTACTTGTCTTTTGCTTTAGTAGGTTAGTTAGGTGTCTTTGCTCACTTGTCTATTTGCTTTAATAGGTTAGATAGGTGCTTTTGCTTACTTGCTTATTTATTTGCTTTCATAGGGTAGTTACTAATTGGATGTAGGTTGGAAAGTTAAAGAAGTTTTCTTTTGTCATTTGCTTATTATGCTTAGTGGTTTGCTTTTTATTATTGTTGAACTAGTTTTCTTTACATAGGGTTTTACTCACTTTCTTAGGAACCATCCATCGATCCTTGGCCCAAAAGTACTTAGGTTACCTTGTTTCATTTTTCTTAGTAGGGTTTGCTCATTAGATAGGTTTGCTTGAGTAGATTAGCCTTAGATAGTTGCTTTCCTTAGTTAGACTATACTCCTACCAACCTTTTACCTTTGGTATATATTTTGCTACAACTCTAAGTTTACTTACCCCAGGTTGACAATTTAATTGAGGGTAGTTTAGTGTTTTTTTTAGTACATATAAATCACCTAACATTTTGGTGTCATTGCCAGGGAGTTGTCTCAAGGTAAGAAGTATTTAGGAAATAGATCATCCTTAGACCTTAGCATTAGTTTGGTGGCGGGGGAACTTTAAGACGAGAGGTAAGAAACTGCGCATTTGCTATAGTAGGTTCCCCCAAACCCAATGGTAGTTTTTGTTTTTGTTTTTGTTTTCTTTCATGAATAGGCCTAGAAACCAAATGGTAGTTTTTTCTTTTTTTTTTGATTTCTTTTTATGAATAGGCCTAGAGACCCACAAGGTAGATACATTAAATCTAAATTATACCTTTCAGACAAGGTTCCTTCCGATCTCTTTGGGGGAAGGAACATTCTACTCTTAAGCTCCATAGAACAATACCGAAAAATGGGAGCTAGCTCAACCCAAAGAGCTAAAGCAGTCTCTAAAAGAGACTAAAGCAAGGAGCACTATAGAACAAAAAATTGAAGTAGTAGTAGTATTGGGACAGGAGGCAAGACCACTCAAGCCTTCCACAGAACCAAAAAATACAACCTTTTCTTTTACACCACCATCAAGAGATCCTAATTTTTTGGACATCATCTTTGTGTGAACCAAGTTTTATCAAATGGCAAGATGAACTCAGAAGAAACCATTATCTTGAGGGAACTTTCTCAAATCCTAGCAGCAGCCAGGATTTCTTCTTTTCAAGAAGAACATATTTCGGCAACAGCCAAGAACTTGTCTACCTCTCTGGAAATATTAGAAGAGTTAAGGTCCTATGAGATACAAAATGATTTTCCTTGCCAAAATGTGAAGGAAGATGAAAAATTAGGGACTGCATCCAATAGAGAGCAATCATTAAGACCTAAGATTGAGGAGTTCTCAACATCCATCTCAATAGATCCTTCATGTACTTCAGAAATCAATCATCGAGAAGAAGAGGATCTTCATAGCATGATGAAGGAGAGCATAGAAATTACTGTTGATGAACATCAAGATTACATTGAAATTTGGTTTCAAGAGGTCATCAAGACATAATACTATTCTCTTCTTCAACACCTTCTGATGCCAAAACAAGTAGGTTGCTTGGTTCTTCATATCTAGGTAATCACTGCAGTAAATTTTTCATATATGGATATGAGTATGTTTCTTATCTTGCTCCACACATGGTTACATTGGAAGAGTTCTTACACTTTAATAAAGATTTTCCCTTTCTTTTTAGGTAGGGTAGGATAGTAAATAAAAGCTGCATGTTGTTAGTTTAGCTTAGAAGTCTAATGCAGCCTCATTTTACATTTTCTTTTAATAAAACAACTATGAGATACATGTTCCTATGACTTGATCTCATTGATCTCCTTAGTTTATTATATTTTAAAGTGTGGATTTTGCAAACAGTTTATATTACCAAGGGTAGACAATTACAAGGAAATAGAAAAGAAGGATTTTCTTCAAAAACATTGTTACACTTGGACCTTGTTGTCTGCTAAGCATCAAATGAATAATGACTTGTTGTAGTTAGCCATGTTTTTGCAAAGATTTGCATCTTCTTGTTCTTAAGGCATATTAAGAAGCAATCGATCTTGAAAACCTTCACCACTATATAAGGAAGTGACACTGTAACCATCAAGCCTAGAGGTCTCTCATACAGTTTTTCCAAGAAACCTGAGTAAGTGAGTCAAGTGTCTTTATCAAAGAGTAACAAGGAGGTATAATTAGAAGTTAGTCATGGAAACATCACGATAATTACAAAAGAAGAAAGTGAGTTGAGCCTAGAGATGCCTTTCTGTTCTTTCTCAATGGTACCATGCACTACACACTAAATAGGTTGATTATATCATATCTTTAGATAGGCCACATCCGCTTAAGTACCCCTTACATCAGGATAACCACTAATAATATAACGGAAAGTCATCCTCTAACATAAATACCATCCCAATTAAAAAAAAAAGAGAGAAAGAAAAAGTTGTTTTCAGAGTTGTCCCCCCATCTTCTTGCATAAAACAATCATATACTAAAATTTTAAAAAGATGGAGGGCCAGTCTCTGAGGTTTTATAGGGCTAACCCATCGGGATACTAAACAGGTTTGCTGGCAGCGGGTACCAACCTGTGGTATGACTAGGTAAACCCGCCAGAGTACTAAACAGGCTTCCTGGCAGCGGGGCATTCTACCTAGTGAGAATGGTAATCTAACAAAAAAATAAATAATAAATTTTAACTTGTCCTGATGTACGACATTACTTGTAGAAAATATGACATGAAGTATGTGTGGTTAAGCTAAGGTTAATGAACTCCATAAAATTGCCATTGGGAAATATCTCTAAGACTATCTTAAAAATCTCTTGCCTACCTCTTCTTATCTATATATAAGATCTCTTAACTCATAGGTGGGGCCATCTCCTAACTGTCTCATTAGAAAAATTTATGAAATTTATTTCTACACTTGACATACTATAAATCTTNAGTAAGTGAGTCAAGTGTCTTTATCAAAGAGTAACAAGGAGGTATAATTAGAAGTTAGTCATGGAAACATCATGATAATTACAAAAGAAGAAAGTGATTTGAGCCTAGAGATGCCTTTCTGTTCTTTCTCAATGGTACCATGCACTACACACTAAATAGGTTGATTATATCATATCTTTAGATAGGCCACATCCGCTTAAGTACCCCTTACATCGAGATAATCACTAATAATATAACGGAAAGTCATCCTCTAACATAAATACCATCCCAATTAAAAAAAAAAGAGAGAAATAAAAAGTTGTTTTCAGAGTTGTCCCCCCATCTTCTTGCATAAAACAATCTTATACTAAAATTCTAAAAAGATGGAGGGCCAGTCTCTGAGGTTTTATAGGGCTAACCCATTAGGATACTAAACAGGTTTGCTGGCAGCGGGTACCAACTTGTGGTATGACTAGGTAAACCCGCCAGAGTACTAAACAGGCTTCCTGGCAGCGGGGCATTCTACCTAGTGAGAATGGTAATGTAACAAAAAAATAAATAATAAATTTTAACTTGTCTTGATGTACGACATTACTTGTAGAAAAGATGACATGAAGTATGTGTGGTTAAGCTAAGGTTAATGAACTCCATAAAATTGCCATTGGGAAATAGCTCTAAGACTATCTTAAAAATCTCTTGCCTACCTCTTCTTATCTATATATAGGATCTCTTAACTCATAGGTGGGGCCATCTCCTAACTGTCTCGTCAGAAAAATTTATGAAATTTATTTCTACACTTGACATACTATAAATCTTCGGCTATTGGGGGATACTGATTGGTTTCCTATACTTTTTATTGTGAGGTGTCACAATACTTAGGTGTGGGGGAGGAGTTTGTGCGATGACAAATGATTATTGCCTAGAAAAATAAGTCTTTGCAAGAATTTTTGTATTATTACCATGATACAGGTTATTACATTGATAGTCATGTTATTTTTGAAATGCTTAACTCATGTGTGCTATAAACTACTGAACACACACTTAACAGATCAGTCTTTATCGATTTATCTTCCATTACATGATGCATATTGTAGGTTTGACAATACATGTTTTATGCTTGCTATAACCTGTCCATTGTAGGTTTTGACATTACATGTTCTATGCAAGTGGATTGAGTGAGCATGGTGGAAAAATCAACAACAATGGAACACTCTTAGTCTACATCAAATCCTATTCACTGTGTTCGTGGCCTCTGAGGAATCAATTGCTTCAGCCACAAAGACCCCAAGAGTTGGAGACCGTTGATTTAAACACCACTAGTTTCCAAGAGAAAGCTATAACAGGGTTTTCAAAACCACATTTCTGAACATCTCTTGAGCTAATGGATACTCCAAGGAGTGGATAAAAGAGGATCTAATCAACCCTCTCATAGTCATCACCAGCTTGATTACATGTGAAGGTAGATATTTCATCTTTAAAGCCTGTCAATTTCGATTATTAGCTCACTTTTAGTTCAATAAGCCATTGTAACTTTTCCTTTTACTTCTTCAAGAGTCTTGAGAATATGTCTTCCCAAGTGAGGAAACATCTAACCAATCCCCATAACAACCTATTTCACCACATCCTTATCAAACTACTTGTCTTAGCCGATTTGGAAAAACATGAGAAAACATGGGATGAGTTCATTTACCAATTTGCAAACCCTCATCTTACAATCAAGACTAGCAAGAAGACTCTTGATCTAGGGACTGTTACTCCACCCAAACCCTCATGCTCAAGCTATTCCTTTATCGGAGAAACTTGTTGATACCCCTGCAGCCTCATTGGGCAAAAAGACCAAGAAGCCTATTGCTAATTCAAGGCACGAGGATGTTCCATATCTTCGGTCTGGGGGGAGTTTTCCTGACCTAAAAATGCTAAGCATTGCCCATTTGTATAGCAAACCCATGAGAATAGGAAGTAGGATTTTTGTCAAAATTCTATCATACTGTCTTTTTACAAAGTCTTGGGATATTATATCAGCAGTTGTTTATATTAATATACTAAATTATATACTGCTGACATCATTGTGCATTTTATAAGCTCCTGTGCATTTTTATGTTTATTCTATATAAGACTACTTATACTTAACTACTCTTTGTGACAAATACAGAATGATTACAAATGCTAAATACTTACTGTCATCTGTATTCCAAGCTTATGAAAAGAGGATCAATTGTTTGAATTGTTACATATTAATGACAGAAAATAACAATTCTCTTGTTCACCATGCCTACCAGTACAAACCAAGCCTTTTGTTAGTATTTGTCAGTTCTATTAGTCACCAGTGATCAAATTTACTCTTTCATGTGATTGATAGGATTATTAGGTCAAATTGTTATGTTTTCAAAATAAAATTCTTAAATACAATTTGACATATATTGGATGTAAAATTTTCATTGGTGTGTCTAGGTGTCAATACTACTCCCTCCACTCATCCAAGGTCATAAATCTTCATCGTGGTCATATAATCATTCCTTGTCATAAATTTTTAGATAATTGTCTTCGTTAAAGTTCTACTTCAAAATTTGTTTCTGAATTAAGGAAGATGAATTTGACAAAAGTGAAAGAGGTGTTTGTCAATAATAGACAAAGAAACAAAAACCTCCTTCAGGTTATGCACAACTTTTATCATTTGAGAGAAATTCCCCAAATAAAGTCACTATAGGAGGGTTTTCTACACATTTGGACAATTTGACTTCAAGTCCGTGTTTCAGAGGTTTGGAGAAGGCATTTGAAGTTCTTGTTGGTTCCATTGTGTAGCTGAAATCATACAATTTCCACCCATACCACTTTCATCCCAAAAATCCTCTAGGAAGGCCTCCAAAATTCCTATCAAACACCACATTGTGTTTCTGCTAAGAGCACGCTACGTTTCTGCAAGTTTTGAGTAACCAACTTCAAGTTGGGATTCTAAACAAATGGGAAAGTAATTTTGAAACTTGGAAGAGGTTTTTGTTCATAACATACCAAAATACAATAACCTCTCTTAGGTTTTGAATATACTTTATGGTTTGCGATATAGTCTATCATCTTAGAGGCCTATACTTTCAGAAAATAAAACACTCTGTTTTTCCTGTTTTAGTCATATTTTCGTTTCATGTTTTCCTAACAAATGGAGGTGACGTTTTGGAAACCAAGAGAGGTTTTTACCAAGGACATATTGAAAAACAATAAACTCTCTCAGTTTCTAAATATACATTATGGTTTTGTATATATTCAATTCTCTTAGAGGCCTAGTTTTTCAGGAAATAAAGTACTCTGTTTTTCCTGTTTTATACATGTTTTCTTTTTGTGATTTCCTAACAACTGAAAGTGAATTTTTGAAAACCAAGAGAGATTTTTGTGAAGGACATATTCAAAAACAAAAACCTCTCTCTGTTTTTACACAGGTTTTACTTTCTTGTAGTTATAGGTGTCACTTTGATACCTATTTTTCAGAAATTTGCCAGGCCAGAATTGTTGCGCTTATGGGAAGTCACATTTGGAACTAATTTTGCAAAGGTAAAATTGTTGTTTTTCATGGTTTAAACGATAAAGGGTATAATATACATTGCAAGGCTTCCTCACATGTCATCAGTAGCCTCCAAAAACTCCAAACCCTCCAATTCAAACTTAGAGAGCATGAAACATTGAGTTTTCATTTACGCCATGATAGCATTGTCCTACAAGCCAAGATGAATTCTGTATAGCGTTAGGTTGATGATATTAACTGTCACCATTAACAGTATTTGGATGCAATTGAAACATCACAAAAATCCTAAGTCAAAAATCCCCCGGGCAAGAGGGAGAAGCTTCTAAAGCTAATCCACCCCCTCCTTCGCAAGTTAAGTCATAAAGGGCAATTTCTTTTTTGTTTGCAGTGGGACCTGCAAAATCTTAGGTGTGGAGGTAATGTTGGGCCCGAGATATGATCATTTTCATGATGGTTATTATACACTTTTTCCATATGTATATATGTGTTTTTCATCTTTTTGAAGGATCTTTTTGGAGAATTTGATGATAAAATGGTATGATCAGCATAAGGTACATGTAATTCATGTTTAATGATTAAATCAAGTGTAATTCATTATGTTCTATGATTTCCAAGAGTTAATTCATTTTTTTTTGTTGTTATAGGGAAAAAACACACCATGTTTCTAGTTCCGCCACTTGATCCGGCACTCGATCCGGCACTCGTTCCGGCACCCAGTATTGCACAGAAACACAAGGTGAGTTGGCGGTTATGGCATTGGCGACCAGTGATGGACAAATCGGGCACATGGGTTTTCTTCATGATCGCCCCTTCTAGCTACTAAGCTCAATACAACTTGATTTCAGTTGTCCAAAGAAGGCGATTATTGGCTCACTCAATTTCGGCAGTTAGGGCAACATCAATGAAATTTACCAATTTTAGAAGCGGTTTGAAACTCCTGTGGTCGACCACTTGGTCTGTAAATCTTATAAATACCACCATGGTGGTCATATAGTAGCTAAGGAGTAGTAGAAAAAGTAGAGGATAGAGATAAAAACGTTTTCTTTTGTTTTTGCATTTTTCAATTGCCAGAATTGTATAAGACTGTGTTTTTTAAGTTTTAATGGTGAAATCGTTTTGCTGAGCTTGTGGTGTGCGTTTGACAGGTGACCACGACTTGATGGGGGGGCCACCAGTAGTCTAGTAATTGTTCTCTGTGTTATTTATCTATTTCATAGCCTAGATGTCTCTTTATTTCATGTACATGAACTGTTCCTTCATTTCTTTAATTTGTTGTTGTAGTTTAACTGTTTAAATTCTCTTTTGCAGATTAGTATGGAGGCTTTTTGTTAATATGCATTGATTTTATAATTAGGAACGAGTTTTCAAACTCATACACTAACCCCACATGCATTTATATGTTAGATTATGCTTTGATTTATGATTGTAGAATCTAGTTTAAAACAGAGTTTGAGATAGAATAGAACATAAATTTGAGTTTATGTTTTCTTTAATGAGGTTTTGGTGGATGGATAGTCATTAGTCTTTAGTTTTCAATTCTAGTTTGTTGATCTAGTTGCCATTTAGTTTTAATTATTTAATTAGTCATTTAGTTGCTTATTTGCTTTCTTGTCATATGCTGAAATAGCCTTTAAATTATGTTTATGAGTATTTTTTCCTTTTTGCAATTTGAATTATTAAGATAGAGCTAGTTTAGTTTATGTTATGCAATTTCTTTCTTAGATTTAGATTGCAATTTCAAGTTGTAGTTAATGACCGAATTTAGTATAGCATAAGTTTGCTTATATTAGTATAGAATGCATTTGAATTTCATAGATTAGAAAACAGTTTTTTGTTTTCATAGAAGAGATAGTTTCCTTTATCGCTTTCAATAGAATAGATTTCCTTTCATGCATTGCATTGAGCATTTATATTTCCTTTCACGCATTGGAAATAGTTTTGCATTAGGCATTTAGTTCACTTGCCTCTTAGGCTAGATAGTTGTTCAATGAGAAGTTTTGCTTACAGTAGTTAGTTGCCTTTGCTTATTTGTCTTTTGCTTTCATAGGTTAGTTAGTTGCCTTTGCTTACTAGTCTTTTTCTTTAGTAGGTTAGTTAGGTGTCTTTGCTTACTTGTCTATTTGATTTAATAGGTTAGATATGTGCTTTTTCTTACTTGCTTATTTATTTGCTTTCATAGGGTAGTTGTTCATTGGATCTAGGTTGGCAAGTTAAAGAAGTTTTCTTTTGTCATTTGCTTATTATGCTTAGTGGTTTGCTTTTTCTTATTGTTGATCTAGTTTGCTTTACATAGGGTTTTACTCGCTTTCTTAGGAACCATCCATCGATCCTTGGCCCAAAAGTACTTAGGTTACCTAGTTTCATTTTGCTTAGTAGGGTTTGCTCATTAGATAGGTTTGCTTGAGTAGGTTAGCCTTAAATAGTTGCTTTCCTTAGTTAGACTATACTCCTACCAACCTTTTACCTTTGGCATATATTTTGCTACAATTCTAAATTTACTTACCCTGGGTTGACAATTTAATTGAGAGTAGTTTAGTGTCTTTTTTAGTATATATAAATCACCTAACAATTAATAATTTTTCCAAGAAATCTTCAAAATATTCTAAAATTCCTAAATTCCATGCATGGATGGAGAGATTATACACTCTCCCACAAATTAGGGTTTTCAAAATATACATTGTACTCAAATTTACCTAAAAAAGGGAGAAAATTTTCCCAAAACTATGACCATTTTCCCATTATCTTAGAAATGGAAACAAAAATTCTTGTTTCATGGATTATGAGATAAGAAAAAAAAATTAAAGAGTAAATTAATATGTTAGAAAACTCTTTTTTTTTTGGAAATTATTCTATTAATCTTATAATTGTTTTTTTAGTCAAAATGTATAATTTCATTTGATTCATGAATCCATAAAAATTCATGATTAAAGATTTAAGTTCATTTTAACATGATCCAAATTACTAAAATTTCCAAAATAAAAAATCATACTAAAATTTTACTTCACAAAAGAAAATAAACTCACCAACAAATTTAAACTCACACAAAAAAATTTAATTTTATCCTCTTAATTACTCACACCCATAAAATAATATGCAACTCTATACAAATATTTGATTTTCCAACATTTTATAAACCTCTAAATTTCACAATTATGTCCTCGTACATTTATACACTAATTATCTTAACAATAATTGGCTTAGGT
>JASDQU010817771.1:13629-33505 GCA_032191745.1 Picea mariana
TATGGATAAATGATGTGTCTCTTGTGAATGTGTATTTCTCAGTGATCTTGTTCTTATGTTGCTCTTATCTATTGAAATACAAAGAACTATAATAATGGCATAAACATTAACATGGTATCAGAGCCAACCTGAAGGAATCATATTTCGCAAGAGAAAAACATCACTGTTGCAGTACCTGAAAATTAGGGTTTGCAAAAGTGAATCTTTTCAAGCCTAAAACCACCTAGAAAGTTGTGCCCTCCCCCAAGGATCATTTTGGCACTTAGAGCGCACCTTTTCAGTGGCTGGATCTCTTGGAAAGTGAAACCCTAGTTTCACAAAAGTACCATAAGTACTAGAAAACCAGTACCAAAAGTACCAGAAGCACCAGTCCAAAAGTCCGCAGATCAGATTTGAAGTGGTAAAAAATTGGATTTTCTCAAATCCAAGTATACCAGGCTACTCGCCTCAGCCAAGCGCACCTCCTGGTAAGGTCAAAATTTGATTTTAAGCATTTTCATTTTTGGTCATTTTTCGTAGCCTCAAGCACAAGATGTCTGCAAGCACAAAGCTTGTTGAGAAACTAGAAGGCATAGACAACTTTCGTGCCTGGAAGTATAGGATCGATCTGATCCTTGCAGAGAATGACCTAGCAAAATTCATCAAAGAAGAAGTGGAGGAACCTGAAGATGTTGTAGAGAAAGCGAAGCATTAGAAGGACTCAATCAGGGCTCAAAGAATCATTGCAGATTCAATCAAAGACCACCTGATACCCTATGTATCATCCAAGAAAGATCTGAAGGAGATGTTTGACTCTCTAAGAAGACTATATGAAGGAAATAACATCAACCAAAAGGTGAATCTAAGATCTCAATTGAACAATACCAAGATGCAGGAAGGAGAAATGATTCAAGAATATTTCTCCCGAATCTCAGAAATTAAAGAACAGTTAAAAGTGATTAGAGACACCATCGATGAAGATGAATTCGTAATGATGGCCCTAAATGGTCTCACAAGACCTTGGGATGCTTTCATCTAGACGATATGTGCCAGAAAGGAGAAACTACAGTTTGAGAGCTTATGGGAAGAATGCATTCAAGAAGAGACAAGGGTAGCCAACCGTGAAGCATTACTAGCAAGGGATGATGACCAAGCCTTAGCTACTCATACAAAAGGAGGAAGGAAGAAACCCTACTTCAAAAGGGAAACTCATAGAGATCCTCAACCTTCAAACAAATTCAACAACCAAGAATCTCATCCAAGAAATTTTCAGAAGAAAGGAAAACGCAAGGGACGAGATCTCTCATCTATACAATGCTATCATTGTGATAAGATGGGACACAAGGTGAATAATTGTCCATTCAGAAGAGAAGAATACAAGAGGAATCACAAAAGGAAACATGCCCACATAGTCGAAGATGAAGAACCACCTATGAAGATGATTAAGGACCATGTCTTGATCTCAGCTCTCTCAGGATCTGTATCACCTGGAGAGGACACATGGCTCATTGATAGCGATGCATCAAAACACAAGACGAGTAAGAAAAATACTCTCTCTTGTATTTCAGAAAATAAGTTTTCTCAGAAAGTGACTCTTGGAGATGATTATCAATATCCCATCAAAGGAGTAGGAGAATCAAACTACAAGCTAGATTCAGAAAACTCAATAACAATGAAGGACATACTCTATGTACTAGGCTTAAAGAAGAACTTACTCTCTATATCAGCTTTAGACAAGAAAGGCTATAGAGTTTCCTTCATAGATGGAGAAGTTCTTATGTGGGATAAGGGAGAAACCATAAATGAAGCAATCGTCATCAGAAATGAAGAAAATGGTTTATATAAGCCGAAGGGTCACCCAGAAACTGTCATGACCCATGCCATTGAAAACTCATGCGAACTTTGTCATAGAAGATTGGCCCACATCAACTACAAGGCGCTACCATACATATGCAAAGATGTCACAGGTTTACCAGAACTCAAGGTTGATCAAGAAATCATATGCAATGGATGTGCACAAGGGAAGAATATCAAGAACCCTTTTCCAAAAAGGGATAGCAAAGCAGAAGGAGTATTGGAAGTCATTCATTCAGATGTGTGTGGCCCAATGCCATCATCCTCCATTAGTGGGTATGTATACTATGTATCATTTATTGATGACTATTCTCGCAAGACCTGGATATATTTCTTGAAATCTAAAGATGAAGTATTCGGTAAATTCAAGGAATTCAAAGCCTTGATAGAGAATATTTTTGAAAGAAAGATTAAGATACTCAGGTCAAATAATGGAGGAGAATATACCTCAAAGGAGTTCGTGAACTTCTGCAAAGATGTTGGGATCAAGAGGGAAATCACTACTCCCTATAATCCCCAACAAAACGGTGTAGCTGAAAGGAAGAACAGAACAATTATGGAAGCTGTAAAGACCATGATTAACGATAAAGATCTTCCTATGTGCTTATGGGCAAAAGCAACAATGGCAGTTGTTTATGTGCAGAAAAAATTATCCCATAGCGCACTTGGGTTCAAGACCCTAGAAGAAATGTTCACCGAAAAGAAGCCAGAGGTAAGCCATCTCAAAATATTTGGCTATCCAATGTTTATTCATATACCGAAAGAGAAAAGAAACAAGCTGGAACTCTCTAGAAAGAAGGGAATATTTGTGGGATACTGTGAGATCTCCAAGGCCTTCAGAATCTACATTCCTGGTCACCACCATATTGAGATCAGCAGGGATGTGACCTTTGATGAAGAAGAAGCACTTAAGAAATCAAGAAGATGCCAACTTGAAGATATATATGAAGAGGAACCTGAAAATCCTAGGATTACAGAATCCATGAGGGAAGTTCCCAGAACTACAGAACCTGTAAGGGAAGTCGTAACTTCCCCTGATGAGGAGACTCTTGAATATCATGATATAACAGAAGTTCAAGAACCTCCTCATATGACCTTCTACCATAAAAGAAAGCCTGCTTGGGCAAGAGAGCTTATACAAGATGGAGAGAAGTATGGTGTTCCAGAAGGAACCACAAGATAGGTGAAAAGACCAAAGCCATTCTCCAGTTACACGGCTTTGATGTGCAATCTACTTGATGAAGACATGCTTTGTAGAATCCATTCAAAAAAAGGAATGGGCAGATGCCATGACAGAGGAATACCAATCCATAATAAAGAATGATGTGTGGGAAATAGTTCCCAGACCAAAAAGTAAGGATGTGGTATCATCAAAATGGCTCTTCAAAATAAAACATGTTGCTAATGGAAGTATTGAGAAATATAAAGAAATATTTGTTGCTCATGGATTTTCCCATAAGGAAGGAATTGACTATGAAGAGACATTTTCTGCTGTGGCCAGATACACTTTGATCAGAACCTTTATAGCTCTTGCAGCCAAGATGAAATGGAAGCTGCACCAAATGGATGTGAAGACAACTTTCCTGAATGGTGTNAGAGAGCTTATACAAGATGGAGAGAAGTATGGTGTTCCAGAAGGAACCACAAGATAGGTGAAAAGACCAAAGCCATTCTCCAGTTACACGGCTTTGATGTGCAATCTACTTGATGAAGAACCTACATGCTTTGTAGAATCCATTCAAAAAAAGGAATGGGCAGATGCCATGACAGAGGAATACCAATCCATAATAAAGAATGATGTGTGGGAAATAGTTCCCAGACCAAAAAGTAAGGATCTTCCTTAAACAAGGGAAGTACATAGTCGAAATCTTAAAGAGATTCGACATGCTAGAATGTAAGTCCATGAATACACCCATGGAAACGAAGATGAAGTTGCTGGTCAATACTTCATCAGACTTGATAGATGCCACACTATACAGATAGATTATTGGTTCACTGATGTACCTAATGAACACTAGACCAGACATCTGTTTTGTAGTGAACACCTTGAGTCAGTTTCTGGTAGTGCCCAGACGTGTTCACCTAGTGGATGCAAAACATGCGATGAGGTACCTTAAAGGTACAATGGATTATGGTCTCAGCTGTGATGGAGATCATGACTTCACATTGAGAGGATACACTGATGCAGATTGGGCAGGAAGCGTTGCTGACAAAAAAATCACTTTCGAATGTTGTTTCAGTTTGGGATCAGCCATGATCTCATGGCAAAGTAGGAAGCAATCCAATATTGCTCTCAGCACAGCGGAAGCAGAGTACATTGCCACATGTTCTGCTAGCTGCGAAGCTATATGGCTTCGAAATTTGTTGACTGGCCTATTTGATTTGGAGATGAGAGCAACCGTGATTCTATGTGACAACTAGAGCTGCATAAAGATGACAGAGAATCATGTATTCCATGACAGGTCGAAGCACATAGAGATCCGCTATCATTTCATCCGTGACATGGTATAGAGAGGAGCCTTGAAGCTCCAGTACATTAGCACGGATGAACAGGTTGCTGATGTGATGACCAAACCTCTATCTCATGTAAAGTTTGAACACTTTTGAGATAAGCTTGGTATAGTCCGAAAGGACCCTCCCTGAAAGGGGGAGTATATATATATTCCTTGCTTCTGACCTCACTATTAGACGTAAAGCAAGATGATTCATTGCTTCTGACCTAGTTGTTAGACGTAAAGCATGACGTTGTGTGTTCCTTGCTTCTGACCTCGACGTAAAGCAAGATGAGTCATTGCTTCTGACCTTGATGTTAGATGTAAAGCATGACACTGTGTGTTCCTTGCTTTTGACCTCGCTGTTAGATGTAAAACAAGATGATTCATTTCTTCTGACCTCGATGTTAGACGTAAATCATGACGCTGTGTGTTCCTTGTTTCTGACCTCACTGTTAGATGTAAAGCAAGATGAGTCATTTCTTTTGACCTCGCTGTTAGACGTAAAGCATGACGCTGTGTGTTCCTTGCTTCTAACCTCGCTGTTAGACGTAAAGCAAGATGAGTCATTTCTTCTGACCTCGTTGTTAGACGTAAATCATGACGTTGTGTGTTCCTTGCTTCTGACCCAGTTTTTAGATGTAAAGCAAGATGATTCCTTGCTTCTGACCTCGTTGTTAGACGTAAAGCAAGATGATGTATACCTTGCTTATGACCTAGTTGTTAGATGTAAAGAAAGATGTGACTGACACTGAGCTACCATCTTATCAGCTGCAACATTGAGCCAGTGTAGTACTATGATGTGCTAGCCTAGTGCTGTGATGAGGTATCATTTTTACTGATACATATTGATGCAGATGATGATGACATTCTTTCGAGAATTATGATGTTGTCGATGAAGAAAACTTCCAATGTCTCGTAAATTTTCCAGCCAATGTTCCAAGATGATATTGACGATACTGTCCTCCTGATGCCACTGATGATGCAGACCTCTCTCGCCTGATGCTATTGAAGAATACCCTTCTTGTTAAGGGGGAGTGTTGAAATAATGTAACTTCAAAGAGTATTCTTATTATTATTGTTATTTTATTCATAGGATTAATCCCCATTGTGGATTAATTATGTCGGTAATTGTATTAGGACCAAATTCCCTTTTGTAGATTCGTCAACAAACAATTGTGATAGGCAGAATAAGAAGTTGGCCCTAGCAGTTATTATTGAGACCCAGAATTACATTAAAGGTGGGTTTACCCACCCAGAGTGAGAGGTCGGCCCTGCCAGTGAAGACCCTTCACACGTGCCAGTCTTGTATATATAGAGAGGCTAGCGCCTCACTTTCACACACAACTCACTTGCTCATTCTTAAGAGGCAAGCTGCAATTACCAATAGGAGAGAGGAGGAGAAGAGTGGCGCATCTTTAGAGGACTATCTGTATTGGTTTGATTTATCTCTTGAACATTGTATTGGAAATTTATGATAAGGAAGTTTTTGCTAGGTTTTCTTCCCCTAGAGGGTTTCCCAGGATAAATGTTGTGTCTCTTGTGAATGTGTATTTCTCAGTGATCTTGTTCTTGTGTTGCTCTTATCTATTGAAATGCAAAGAACTATAATAATGGCATAAAAATTAACAATATGTAATGAACTTAGAGACAAATAGGGAGGTAAAGGAGGTACTGGAGATATCTCTCAAAGAAGTGCATCCCGAGAGGGACAAAGAAAAACAACACATGGAGAAAATGGAACAAAGGCTTGAGGAAGTCTTTCAAACTATACCAGATGACACACTAGAAAATGAGTTAAGTACATAAGAGAATATCAAAAAGATAGTGCAAGCTATGGAAATTTACAGACATTAAATCATAGACCTAGCAGAAAAGGTGATCCCTAGCACTCCACTAGATATCAAAGAACAAAGGGAACAACAGGCTATGGAATACACATAAAATATTGAAGGGGAGATTAAAAGAATGACATAAATATATAACAGTACAATGTAGATGTGGACAAAACTACAGGAAGATTAAAATATTCAAGAACTAGACCAAAAGGAGGGAAAAATAAACACTACAGTCTAGGGCTTGAAGAACAGACAGAAAAATATGGCCATATCAGCCGGGATGAATAGTGCGTAGGAGATGAAGAATATGTAGGTAGAGATGAGCTCAATTTAGAAGGAGAAGCAACTAAGGTAGGCTCAGTTGGAGCCATTTCAGGAACAGGAAAAAACGATGATAACAAAGTTGGAAGAAACAAAGGGTAGACTCGAGAAGCTACACTTGGAGAGTGTATAAGTGATGAAGGAGCACAATACAATGCAATTGGTAGAGAACATTGCAGAGAAGAGAAAACAAGTGAAGACTCATGCTGAAGAGTTGAAGGAAGATTTCAGACACTGAATAAGTCACTAAAGGAGGAAAAAACTACCTTAGTGGATTAGGATGAGCTAGAAGTAAGTGTTGGGGGCATGTTGGAGTAGCTCTTTTGGGAGAAAATTTTGAGGGATAAGGAAGAGAGCAACAAGAGAGGAAGGAAGTCAATGAATGGACCAAAGAAGCAACGTGCATTGAGAATCAAGGAAAATCAGTGCGAGGAAAAGAAGAACCAAAGCAAGAAATGGTTGGATTGAAGATAAACCGCGCGCAAGAGGCTAATATGTGGACAAACCTAATCCACTAGGGTTAGGGTTTTAGGTTATGATGTAAAGGGTTTCTACCCACTTTTGTAGTATAAATATATAATGTATGAGGTATATAGGAAATCACTTTTGGTGTATAAGAGAAGTATGTTGGAGAACCCTTTTGAGTTTTTAGTTTGTCTTTGATGATTTTTTTGGTTGAGAGTTGTGGAACTCATACTGATTCAAATGGATTGTAACTGAGGGTCAGGTTGAAATTTGTGGAGCTTGGTGTGACACTAGTCAACCTCACCATTACCATACTTTTGATGTAATGTGCGTAGCACAAATATTCAATGAAGAATAATAAGAAGAAAAAGATACTTGTGGATGTATCCTTGGGGGGGGGTGAACCACGGTAAAATACTGTGTCAATATGTGGAATTTTTTTCTTTATGATTTTCTATTCTTTATTATGAATGAATGGATAAATGAATGCATTTGTTAGAGTTAATATACAGGGCACACTAGATTAGTTATGTGGAATGAATGTTAAAGGTTAATTGAATGGTAAATATGATGATAAATTTTGAAGTAGAAGAAGTATAAGTATTACTAACATCCCCATGAGCATCATCCATTCCATGACTGTAGATATTTGGGTCCTGCAGTCACACATAAGACATCTTGGGTGAGACTGTGTTGCGCGTAGTGTTTCCCTCTGGTTTACTAGAGGGGCCGATGGTTTCTTGGGTTTTGTTGGATAACTAAGGTAGATCCCAGGTCATCCCATACATCCAACACTCACATGAGCATGGATAACTTGATATGAATACCAAATATGTATAATATCTCCTCTAAAATCCAACACATAATTATGTAATAGATTCTTCCTCCCTTTAACTTTGGAATTCCTTATTTATATAGAATTATGGAGGAGGTTAGGGGATGATTCTAGATATCTATAAATTAGTGAAATATATGTGTAGTGAAAGTTATCAATATCATATTGTGAGTTAAACAACTCACCCAACATTCATATCCTTGTAACTCATAAATTATAAAAGGTGTTAGGGGTGGTCACAAGCTATAACGATGCAGCTCGTGACTAGTTGCATGTTGTTAGTGATGCATCCTGTGACTAGTCACATTTTGCTAGGAAATCAAAACGTGACCTCCCTAAAAATCTATGAAATCCACGGAAAAAGAGTTTATTTTTCATAACAATGTGAGTATGACCTCCATGTGTCCCTAGCGTGAAAAATAGAGATTTAATAAATTCCCCCTAATGTGTGAGGTAAGAAGAGGAAATGATAGTCAATGCACATTACCATAATCATAAATGTGAAGGAGCATAAGGAAGGATTTGAATATCATGGATCCAATTATTACTTATAATCATACATCAACCAAACATATATATATCATCCCTGAGGTAGGCATACCCATGCCCGAAATAGAGACAAAGCATGGTCGTTAACACAATACACTATGGATCCATGAAGTCAAGTGAAAGATCATGGCCATGAGAAAAGACAATGTGGATGTTTGTCACAACATACATCAGGAAGACATCGAGCGCCAATGAGAGTTCCCCCAAAGTCTTCAAAGTACTCATATAGTAGTGATATACTCCATTGCAACTTGGTAGAGGTAGAATGAAGGAGTGGTGTACCCCTAAACCCAAGGTCTTTGTCCTAATGTTGATGGTGTGCTTATAAGTCATGAATATAGATGAGATGATGTTGAGCATGGTAGAAACCATCTGAAGATCAATCATTGATTAATACCATTAACACACATAAGGGGAGTCATTGATAATGAAAATGGACCCAAAGGTACCTGGTAAATTATAGTCATTGTAAAGAGAGGATATGATGTCAAACACTCCTAGAATCAATCGATTGGGAGTCAATGTAGTAAACCCACTATCAATTGTGAGGAAGCGTGACAGTGAGGACTAAAATCTCCAAGGTATTAGTTGTTTTCTACATCCTTCTCCTAGATAATGTGTTGAAGTTAATATGAACAAATCCATCAAATGAGAGCCTTAACGTATCCCCCATAAATCAACATGAAAGATACACTGAGAGGTCTTGTGAAGAGATAGAATCACCAAGCATAACTGACAAAAGGATGGTTGAATCAAATGGTCAACAAGACAGTAGATGGATGACTCAAGATTACTTTCATTGAACATATAGCATAACATAATGATTACCTAGCATAATTGACTCAAGATCACCACTAATATAGTGAAAAAATGCATGAGGCATTTAAGCATTCTTCATAGTGACTAGAAGAGTAACCAGTCAGAGGAGTATATGAATCATACTAATGGTACGACTCCTAGGAAATATATAACCCAGTTGTAAGACAATGACACAAACAATTTCCATGTTCAAGGGTGGCATGACTAACAACTGTCACTTTTGAAAATACATATCAATAGTAAATAAAAAAATCACTCTTTTATTTTGAGTGTCTTCTCCATGGTTTTACGAGTGCGAAAGAGAGATAAAATTATGCTCGATGGTGTCTTTTTCATATAGTTTTTATGAGTCTGAAAAATATGTGAAATTTCACTCGATTGGGTCTCTTTTTCATGGTTTAAAAAACATGAAAAAGAGTTAAAACTTAGCTCATATGGAGAGACAGAGTGGCTCAATTGGATGCTTCTGTGTTCCAAGCACATGGAACCGACCTAAGAAAAATAAATGTAGACTAGTATTGGCAAGTTATGTCCACTCATGCTAGTGTTTATCTCCATGGGTAAAGGGTCACAGAATGGATGCAAGTTAATTTAGAAGGAAAGAGGATTAAAGAAAACAACAACGTAGCATTAGGAACCAAGACATAAGAAACAATATGCATGTGCGACTATAAAGTAACATTAAATATGGAAAACTCCTCAAGATATGTCTAGAACATAGATAAACAAAGAAGAATGAGGCTCAAATTCAAGTCATGGAGGGTCTAAAGGAGGGATCCTTGGTCCACAGGAAATCATAGCATTGGAACCATATGGAAATTAGGGTGCTAACTAGGGAACCCATGAGGGGTAGGCACTATTGTACAAGTTATGATGTGAAAAAAGATAAGGGGTAATGTCAAAACTTGATGGGATCAAACTTAAGGTTTTGTGATGGAAAATGGATGGTTAATAATGAAAGATGGTATTATAGTGAAAAACCTATCCCTATATGTCAGTTCGAGACACATACCTCAAGTTAAATGGATGTCACCAAAATACTGAATAATGTTACTAAAGTCCTATAAAAATGTTAACAATAGACCCTTTTTTTCAAAATTTCACTTTAGAAACTCATAAAAAGTCACAAAAATGCTCCAAAATGGAAATAACTAGAAGGAACTAGTGTTAAAAAGGGTTTTTCTAAGCCAAAATGATAGAAAAATGTCTTTTTATGGTAAAAATAGTCCATTTTCACGTTGAACTTGGGAAAAATTGGAAAGTTTAGTGGAAAACCCTCCTACCTGCTAGAGATTTTGGAGAATATTTCACAGGGTTCATCTATAAAAATTCAAAATCATCTATTCTAGGTAATTCCTTATATTCGTTCCTTTCATTTGATTGTATTTTTAAATATTTTGGGTGATTGTAGAATTTTTTGGAGATCCTAAAATATCTTTGGTTGGTTGTGGCTAGGTTTTAATCAATCATGTGCATCCAGTAAGGAAGCATGAGACCAATCACACATGTCACCATAGTTAGGCACAACCATGCACCAAAAGGTCCGATCTATCCCATTTTTCTTCAAATTTTTTGTATTTTTCCTAATAGAATATGTTGGATTTTGAAAGACATTCTTGCACCATAATTGAGTGGAAAAATCTATATCATGAGGTCAATGACTTAGTAACGTTAGGAGACTAGCATACATTAGCAACTTTAATGTATTGCAAGCTCTTGGAATTTTTCAAATGCCAAAACAAGAGGTCACAAACTTAGGCTATTAGAGAAACTAGTGAGGTTCTAGATCCTCAACTAGAAACACTTTGATGTAGGGGTTAATCAACTAAAAATTGAGGTAGAGGATATGTACTTCATTACTTTTTTTTTATGGCGTGCAGTACCATTTCTTCTGTTAGGTGGTCCAGGTGGATCCAACCTATCTGTCAGTAACTACATTACAGAGTAGTATCATATAGGGGATAGGATTTCTAGCAACAAACTCCCCATCAAAGATGTCATGGACCTCCCATTACAGATGATCATTTTAAGTATTACCCAGGAAGAAATCTCCACTACAATACATCCAACATCCAAAGGACATGTCCAATATGAATTGGAATACCTCAACCCAATGTTGTTTCATTGGTGCTCAGGTTTGTTGAAAAATATAAAGGATCAACTGACAAGATGTAGGAATAGTCAACAAAAAAAATTTAGGTATGGATCCATCTTAGTCTCATTCTTCTTGGAGAGGGTCCCACGAATGAGGCCCCAAGTCACTATGTCATTTTCAAGGCCAAGAGACCCCAAATTGGTGTAGTGGAATAACTACATGACATGAGTCTTGGGAGGAAATTGTAAAGTTGGTAGAAAGTTGACTAGGTTAGTGGAATGAGAAGATCATGGAAATTGAAGACTTCATGTACGAGAGTATTGAATTTAGTGAGGACCCAGAGCTAGCACTATCCATTGGGGCTCAATGGGGCTTTCTCAATAAGAATAAAGGACTTGTGAAAACATTTTTTTTATTTTTTCAAGTTTTATAATGTTTTTTTGTTTTTAGATATGTATTTTTGATGATGCAACATAATTAATCAAATTTGTTCTCTTGACACAAATGTGAGACCGACATGACTAAAAGGATGGTCATAGATCCACCACAAGATAAGTGATGAGGATATGTCCAAGGAAGAGGAGAGTGACACTGAGAACCTCCATGAGGTGGGAAGGAATGTTAAGGGATTGACCATGGGTGTGCCTCCAATGCATATGGAGGAGATTCCTCCACAACTCTAGTGCCATATAGTGGGTGTGTCCCACCCATTCCTTTATCTTCTTAAGTGGGTATCCTATGTAATGGTATGCTATCATGAAACCCATGCACCTTAGGATGAATAGATAACAATTTCCCACTTTTTGTATTATGACATATAATATTAGATGCTTTGCATTTATTATATCATGATAAACCGTTGAGCCTGATTTTCTATACCACACAATTTTCGGACTATATGATGTAACACAAATATTTATCTATATATACATATGGTTTGGATTGTACTTATAAATAAAAATTATGTGATTGGAATCCATGGTTTTTAACTTGCATTATTTTTAATGTTTAATTTAAGAACAAATTCCATTCTAACACAAACGAAATTAATAGTTAATGGAACCTATGTTAATCTCTTGGTCTCACCATGGGTGTTCCTATGATGAGGGCCAAGGATATCTACCTTATAGATGAAAATAAATAAACAATCATGATAAGCACTAAATTGAATAAACCCACACCTAGAAAACAAAAATCATTCACATCACACAAGCTAAAAATACATTATGTACAAAGAACTGCACATTTTTCTAGCTTACATAGAATAGAGCCCATTGCTAGGATCTAACCAAGGATCTTTATCCTTATTGATGAAATCATGGGTTATTGTTAGCATCATGTGGCATAGCATGTTGGGGCTACATTGAATAGAATCAAATTTTTGTGTATGAAGACACTCATTGTGAGTAGTCTCGTGAGCTATTGTATCTCCCTAATGATTTCCATTAAGAAACAAACAAGATATGAAACATTGATCTCTAGTGTGATTGGGAGCATAAAATTTGGTGGAAAGTTCCTAAAAATATATCTGAGGTAGAAAACGATCAAGACTGGACATTTTACTAGATGCCCCACAAAACATCCTCAATCCTAGATCGAAACTCATCATGCTAACCCTCATTCATTTCATATAAGTAAGAATAGATGATCAATATGTCACGTCTTCCTTTGGCTTATATATTGAAGCATTTTCTTCCAGGATGGTCTCATATGAAGGAAAATCAATATCTATGAAGTCATGCGAACATGGAGAGTCAACAACCCTGGTGGGTGGATTAAGTTTATCATACTCCATATGAGGATGGAGTGTCTGACCAATGTCAATTGGTGCTCACAGGATCATCGATGAGATAATCTCAACCATTGTGAGTTACATGCAAGATCTATAAGAATTTACTTCCTCTGGAAAAGGTACCACCCAAGGATCAAAAGACCCAAGGGATCCATTGTTAAGAAAACACATTGATCCAGATGGATTTCGGAGGCCTCCCACCTATTCCAACTGGCTCATTTTGGCAGTTTTCGAGTTTGGTATTTTTTTTCTAGTTTTCGGGTCCTCGACTTTCGGGGTCGTTTTGAGGCCCTAAACAAAGTTTCTAGGGATCGTCGGGATCGCCATAGTTAGACTATCGATGAAGTTAGATTTTTACGAGAACATGTATATTCCTCGGATATACCTTTCCAATGGGCTATGGTGCACCTAAAAYGAAGATCATATGCAAAATTTACGACCCTGGGAAGTTGATGTACTAACTTACCCCAACGAGGCCCACATGAMTTTTGGTGTTTCATATCCTAGGGTTAGGTTTTTGGATGTCTAGGCATTGGGAATTCATGTTTATTGTAAAAATTCTTGGAGAGCCTCATTGTCACCATCTTCTTACGAATGAGCGCAACCGTCACCTATCTTCTTAAARATAAGCCGCCACCATTCTATCAAGCTTATTTTTAGTTTGCATTTTACAGTTTCATCATATTTCCTTATTCAATAGAAGCCATTTTTATTGCATCTTTGTTATTGTTCCTTATGCTTATGTGTTAAGAATAATAATAATCTGTGTTCATTTCGTTCTACTCATAAAATAGGGATCAGACATCATATTAATAGGAGTCACAATTTTTCAAGGATATGGTGGGGGAAGGGTAAATGTGTCCATCAAGGGGGAGTATTTGAACATCCCCACACTTTTTCTCATATACACATTCTTGGAAACACCAACAAATGGCACATTGGATCCCACATTTGTCCTAAGGTCAAGCATGCAGTGTGCAAGTTGATCGATGGTAATGATTTTCCCTTGATGAAGAAAGCGAAGGACCCAAAATAAAGTGAAGGACCCAAAATAATGATGATAATTCAAACATCATGTTATATAACCAAGCGTGCCCTAGTAAGTTGTACTCTAAAGGGGTATCAACCAGTTGAACTTCAATAGAAACGGTCTTACCACCTAACTCTATGGGAAATGTGATGATGATTAATGAGAAGAAAAAAAATTTCCATCGAACTCTTTTAGCATGATGTTAGATGGATCAAACTTTAGAGAACCAAATACTTTCCAACATGAGATGGACACGATACAAATAGAGGCTCCTTCATCAAAAGATATCCTATAGATTTTTTTTCTCATAGAAAATTGCTTGAATATGAAAATAAATTTCGTGGGAGATCCTATGTCAATCTTTGTCCAAATAAAATGAAATAAAATTGGAATATGAGGGGTCAAACCCACTTATCATTCAAAACAATTCCTTACGTTGCGTCGAGAATATTTGTAGGACTTAAAGAGAAGAAATGGCACATGGTGCTTGGGCCAAATCTTACATAATGTTATAGTTGTGGGTGTCCCATGCATTGTCAAAGAAAACCCTTTTTAGGGAGAAAAACTATCTAAAATGAATGATTATATATATAGAGAGGGACACTAGGATAGGAAGATGATACCTAA
This sequence comes from Picea mariana, assembly GCA_032191745.1. Lineage (NCBI taxonomy): Eukaryota > Viridiplantae > Streptophyta > Pinopsida > Pinales > Pinaceae > Picea > Picea mariana. The sequence goes on from JASDQU010817771.1 coordinate 28,326, forward strand.
TCCTGATTTGAAGGACCAACAAAAATATTCCCATAGTTACGAGCTCCAATTTCCAATGACGTCGTTCGATCACACATGAATACTTGAATGTTCAAGGATAAAAAATCAAATTGATGGGTAACTACCATGCCCCCTTGTATAGGGGAATTATTTGAAGAAACCACTTGATATAGGTAGGAAGGAAACAAATGGGTCAGGATAGTAGGCTACTAGGATATTTCTAGTGGGTGAAATACCTATGAATGTCATCATTTTTTGGACACTAGTGTGTAGGATGATTCTCTGCACAAATATTGTAAGGGAAATATTCTTATTATTCTCCTTAAGGAATCCACCAGTATGGTTTTGGGTTTGAGGAGTCTCATGCTCATTAGGAGAATTATTTTTCTTGTTCTTATTCTTCCGTCTAGGTTGTTGAGGATTCTTCCATTATGTGGAAAGCAATGAAATCACCTCATAGGTTTGAATGAAGACTTGATAAGTTTTAGTGGTGAAAGTAGTGGTTGGTGGTTTTGATGTGATGTTCAATTCAACCAACTAACACACAAATGTGCTATAAACATAACCTACCATGCCATTGGCATGTGGTACCAGGTTGGACTTGTGAGGATCTATATATGGCCTTGGAGGATGTAGAATAATATTGTATAGAGTGCCTTACTAAGAGTATATCAAGTATAAATGTTGGGAATGAAATATGGATTTCTCCTCAGTTGCTTCCCCTAACATCACAACATCCTTGACAATGGGATATAACAAAGAATTAGTGAACCAATATGTAAGGACTTGGTCTGGAATAGTGTCCTTGACTAATCTGCATCATCATCTTCACTCATGAATGTGATTGGGAGTGTGGGTGGTGGTATCCTAGTGAAAATATATCAAATATTTGTCTTGGTCTCATACCTAATTAGCAACTGAAAATGCAGTAAAAACATGATAGATAAGGTATTAAAATTGTTGTAGAAATCACCCTCAAGTTTAATGTACCATTTTGTGGTGCTTCCAGTCATGGTTCTCTAGAAAATACACAATCGAATGCTATAATCCAACGACAAGGTGGATGAGAACCAAATATTGTAAGTCATAATGTACATTGAAGGGTATTCTCAAAAATTTTCATTGACCTTAGGTATGCTTGATTGTAATTTGACAGAAATGGCCAACCATAACAATTTGTGAATAATGGGTTCATTTGTCAAACATGATAGGTCTGAAAGCTCTAACATCACCAAGAAAGGAAACTATGTGTTGGAAAATGGATTATGGTAAAAGGATGACGAGTCTTGTTAACCATATGAACCATGAGTCCCCCCCATATTATATTTTTTGATGGTGTATTGGTTCCCATTTAAAGGATATTTTTCACCCAAGTTAGTTTCGACAAGGGACAAAATCACTCTTAGAAACATTTTTTATTCAAGGACCAAACATGCCCCCAGGAGGGTGGCCTTTGATAACAAAGGAACTCCAAGAAACATTGATTCTTCTAGAAAAAAGCATGCTCCAAGGAGGGTGGCCTCCAAGAATAGAGGAACTCCAAAAAACATTATTTTTTATAGGGCCAAACATTCCCTAGGAGGGTTGCCTCTGAGAAAAAAGGCACTCCCAGAAACATCGGTGCAACCTGAACCATGGATGCCCCCCGCCACCAAAATATCCCCAAGGGGAATGCCCTTAGGAAAAAAAGGATATCCTAAGGGATTATTACTTCCAGGATTAGGTGTGTTACCCGAAGGGATGTTAAATCATATGAAAACATTACCACCCCCAAATTGACTAGGACCATCCCTAGACCCTCTATGGAGATTCCAGCCAAAATGGAAACCAATTTTAGACATTGTTGGGATACATACAAGGATGGAAGAAGCAGAAGGAAATCAACTTCCAGTGTTAGAGTGAAGGAATGTCCCCCCATTGAACATAAATCTAGATGTGGGCACCAATACTGATGTGATGAGTGTGCTTATACTAGGTACACTCATGGAAATAAAATAAGTCATTGTCGACATTCCCAAAATGGAGAAATCTAATGTAGTAAGAAAAGATGGTGTGGTCCTATGGAATTAATGAATGGAAAGGAGGACATAACATAGGTACCTCCTATGACACTTTTCGATGATATTTAAATCTAGGACATACTATATGCAACACTCGTTCCTGACATCATGTGAGGATCACCAAAAATGAAAAAGGTTGGCTAAAATGTCCCCTTAACCTAAGGAGTATGGGGTTGAAAGGAAATGTCAAAGGAGGTTTAAAAGTAGGTGGATGACTTCCTTCAACCACTTAAACCTCTACTCACTCACTTTTCTTAGAATACATCTTTGACTGTATATGATCTATGTCATCTACAATGGATACCAACCTCGTTTTAACATGTAGGTCTACCTCCGCTTCAAAATAAAGTTTGCATTGTCTATGGGACCGATGAAGCGGTTACTTAACCATGGTGATTAAAATGTTTTATAAAAATAAACAACATTCAAACTACGGATGACCTAGACATAGAACCAAAGAAAACACCCAAGAAAAAACTATTTTATCAATAGGAAAAAGAATGGATAAAGGGACCTTTCGAAAACCAACCCTTTGAGGGATTTTATGTCCCCAAAATTTTGGCTAGTGAAGATGTGAGAGATAGTTACGATAACCCACATGCAATAGCCCTTAACAAAGAAATTTCCCTCGTGAATCTAGGTTCCCTCTAGGGGAAATGAAACATAGGTTCGACATCTACCTCGGGTATATAGGCACTTCCCACCTGTAGTCACCTCTATATATACCTAGGGAATACCACTATGGTTAACACCTCACAATTGACAATTGGGTAAACATTTTTGGGTTGGGACTATTATCCCACCCAACCTATGGGCAATTAATTATATGATGTCTCGAGGCCCGCCGGTAGAAGAAATGGAATTCCAAGAGTCATATGACCAGTTGATCCCACATTGAGCAGACATAGCCCCTCCTCTCCACCACACATCACCATTCATCATCAACAACATAGCAGTGTTTGCCAAACCAACATGGCCTAGAAAATACAGTAGGTATTGATTCATGAGGGAACATATCCAATATCATGGTAGGTGTCACTTTAATAATTGAAGGATTTGATCATGTTGCAAAGGCTCCTTTCTTGATTATGGAACATTTTCTTGGAAATTATACCTTTTTCCTTATTTCACCTTGGTGGTTGACATGGTTTCATAGTAAGTGGGTCACCCTCGGGGAAAGGGTTACTACTGGGGGTTCTCCTTAACAATCATCATACCATTCCCACTCATACTTACCACTTTCCACACTTCTTCCCCTATGTTTCCTCATATTTTGGGTTTTGGGTTCATTGACCCCAAGAAGGGCTTGTACCTCATTTCATGGGAAGAAGGGTTTGAAAGCCCAGAGGAGATGTAGATAGCACTTAAAAGTAAATATCCATAAATTATCCTTCTATATGCTCGACCTAAGGTTTTGAGAGAAATGAAATGCTTCTTCATAAAAATGAAGGACCTTTAAAAGAAAAATCAATACAAATGTCTCGCTTGATGGGGGAATGCATTGTGATGTATTTTAATTTTCAGTGCATATGGAACTTGATGTGTTTTAACTTCAAGTTTCATTGAGATTCTCTTTTTCTTTCCTTGCACGTATCACTCAATGTTCGAACGATAAAAATGAAAGGAAAATAAAGGGCTTGGAAAAATGTTGCATTGCAAATGAAGGGATGCAACACACTCTCCACAAAGGCACCCATAAATGAGGTAATATGATCCTTTGATATGTCAATAACCCTATGCCCAAAATTCCTACCCCCATCCACCTCATATTCACTACATGGCCTAAAGAGGGTCTTCTTGAGAAACATTCCTTGACTTGGGGATTGACCTACCCAGTGAGGCACCATGACAACCATCCCATACCTAAATTTGGCAAAGTTTATAAGGTCTTTGAGCATTTGTTTAGTTTGAAAAGGGGGGATTTAATGCACATCCATGAAGGGACTAGGCCACTTGGACCTTCATAGGGGCTTGAAATCCTATTGGATGGACATTTTTCCCCACTCATTGGAGGCCCAAGATGATGAAAATTGCACCTTGAGAGACGTACCTAGCACATGATGAAGACCCAAAACCATGAAGAGAGGGTGATGTCACCTTCCTATGCCATAACGTCCCTATTGAAGAGCTTGACGTCACACTTTTGGGAGGACATGAGGCCTTTGGATTCACTTGGTGGTGTTTTGGGCTTGAAGCCCCACCTTCTCGATTGATATGTGGATGATGTGGCACCTTCCTATCATGATGTCTTGGCCTTGGAAGGCTCATATTCACACATGTCACTTTGGAGTAGAGTTGTATGGGCTAACGCCCCATCATTTTATTATTTTTGGTCATTTTGTAGCTTATGTAGGAAAAAAAAGAAAAATGATTTGCTAACTAAGCATTGTAACTTAGGTTTTAGCCTAAAATCATTGATTTAATTGTGAAGTGGGAAAACTAGGGCTTGGGTTTCCTCATATAAATATGAGGAAAGTCATTTGTCACAAAATAGTAACTCATCACTTGGAAAATCTATCTTGGACTGAAATTTCGGCCCTCTTGGGAAATTCCCTCTTTCTTATTCTTTTCATTAAGGATGCTACACTTGTTTATTGGTGTAAAAAAGGATAGAAAATTCTCTCAAATGATTCTTCTTGGAAAATAGTTGGAATTTTTTTGATACGTAAGAGGTTTCATGCTATCTCTTGGATTAGGTAAGGAATTTATGCAATCTTGTGGTTTTTTCTTATTAAATTCAAGGTTATATTATCAAAATATAGGAGGAGTATAAGGGAATACACCCTCCATAAGGGAATTTTCTTCTTTTGTCATTGAAAGGGATTAAGGATTGATATAAAGAGTAAGAGTGTTTACACCCTTGTATAAAGATCTTGCTAGGGTTTATCTTTTCTAGGGAGTAAGAGGGTTTACACCCCTAGAATATTATCAAACCCTCGCTAAAATTGGATTTCTAAACGAGACGATTTGGAGGTTTTGTGTCTTCTTTGGATTTACAAGTGTTTAATTCTAAAAGAAACATTTTATTCTTTGTGTTTCCTAGGTTTTTTTCTAAACAAGAGACTCCATTAACCCAATAGAGAAGGAACTGATTTCATTCAAGATTGTATACTATTGCAT
>JASDQU010817772.1:14399-26022 GCA_032191745.1 Picea mariana
TTCTAGAGTCAGGTGGATCTAGGGAGATCTGTTAGTGTCCGCACCTACCGATTAGTTCGATAACAAAATTGGCGACTCCACTGGGGAACTATCCCATTTTCTTTGTGGTTTTTGGTATTTTTTCTTGGCCATTTTCTCTTGCCTTACTTTTCTCCATTCATATCAATCTCTGAGTCTTCAGGATACCCTGATAGACCCTCTGGGTCCAGAGACCTTTTCAAATTTTGTGTCTTTTTCCAAAAAATTGACTAGTTGCATATATTCTTGCATTGCACTCTACAGTGGCCTGCGAGAACATATAGAGTTCACATCTTGCTTTTAGGTTCAGTGTGAGGTTCTCGCACTTTTCTCAAAGCTCACCTGCGAGAATCACTCATTCTCGCACTGTGTAATATTGCTGGCCTGTGAACCCTATTTTTCAAAATTTTTGATTTGAGTTTTTGCATCTTCAACTGCCTAGATCAGTGTAGGTGCCTAAAAAGAGTTTCTTGGACCATCGATTGATGTTTTTCTTGTCTTCGTTTTTGTGCACGAACAGTATTAGGATTTCAAAGGCTCTTCCTGTCATTTTTGTCTTGACTTTTCTCTGCAACGATATACTTTGTGATTTTGGAATCTGAGTGTACTTCTTTGGTTAAGAACCAGTGATCGGTTGAAAGTTGAGCTTCTTCAACTTTATCATTTTCTCATTGTTTGAAAACTCATTTTTCTCATGCATTTGAAAAGACTAGTTTGGTTTGCTTGTTATTTTTGTTTCCATTGAAAGAGTGGTTTGGGTTTTTATCTATTGCTTGTTCATTGGTTTTTGATTTTTTGCACTCTCACCATCATGGTGTAGGTCCTTTTTGAAAAGTGAACAAATGTTTTTCTTTCAAAAAACATTTTCGTCTTCAAAAGTATTGAAAATCAATTGTTGAAACTATTTAAAAAGAAACAATAGAGAATTGTTATTGATGCGTGATTTGTTGCATTTGCATTTTCAAGGAAATTTTGTATTGTAGTTCAAGGTTGATCTAGAAAAATTCTCTTTCCCTCCCATACATAGGATTCATTGAATGAAAATTGATATATTTCATTCTTATCCATGCATCGTTGGGTCAAAGTCTTATACAACATCAGTTTCATCTCCGTTTCCTTTGAGTAACAACAGCTCTTAAAAACACTGCGCAATCTTAAAATTTAACTAGTAACTCTTTTCTAAGGCTCTATTACACCAACATTTAGATAGGCTAGTGCTTTGGAGTAGGAAGAGAGATACACTCTCCAAAGAACAAAACACACAATAGCATCTTCTGTTAAGGAGTGTTAAATTCCATTTGCAACATCTTGTCCTGGGAAGCCCTTCTCACACAAGGGTCAAACACGAGGTTGCATTGATATTGGTAGAGTTACTCACCCTGCTTTGTTGATATTGGTGTAGAGATTGCACATATTACGGGTATCACTTGGAGGTATACTCACAATGATGAGTGGAATCCTTTTGAGTTGATTTCGGGCTAGATACCCTGCCCTTGCGTGTGGATCGGACTGTCGACTGTCCCCCCAGGATTTATTGTTGTTGGTGGTAACCTTAGTGGCCTATCTTTCTAGGTTCTTACACAAGGTGACTGTGAAGGGGAAATTCTTCACGGTACCTGGAATCGACATTGGCCAAACTCACTCGGGCTGCTTGGAGGGTATACCCACGATTATGTGTGGGAGCTTGCACCAGGGTGTAAGTCCGTTAAGCAGGTCGTCCGCGTAAATTTTCCACCTTAGCCCAGCCCCTTCTCGTCTCGTTGTTGCGACGTTGGATTTCATCACCAACTAGTGGCTTCAGAATCAGAAGGTCTTGTTTGCTTTGTGTTGCTTCCTAGATTTTGTTTACTAGCGCGCGTTGTTTGTTTACCAAAGTTGACCATAAGATTTTCTTCGTGAAGTTTGTCACTCGGTTACAATAGCTCCTCCACGTCGTTCACGTAGAATGCAGGGTTTATCTCTAGAGCATCTGGAAGGTTCTCAACCCTTTCCTACCAGTACACCTGAGGGCTCTCCTCAGCAAAGTGAAGTCCCAGTCGGCACCACGCCACAAGTGGAACGAACTGACTCTCTTGAACATTTTCAAATCACCAATACTCGAGAGAACTTTCGACTTCACCCTGATTCTGAGCGACCATTTATGCGACTGAATTCTTCTGGAGACTTAGTTGTTACATCTTCTGGATCACCAGTTGGACCCTTTCCAGGCATAGAAGGCCAAGATCTTTTTTGGTCTACAGGTGTTTTTCGATGCGACCTTTTTGGTCCAGGTTCACCTGTGATTTGCGAAATTGCCCCACCTATGCTTTCTGAAATCTCTAGTCCAGAGACAGTACCATTTACTACCGCCTATCGCTTTACTGTCCCTATTGAAATGGCCCAACACACAGATACTACGAGTGTTCCAACCGGGTTTACTGCGGTTAGTCTCGCTCCCATCAGCACATCACGAATGCCCAAGGTCACTGCGACACTACCACCTAGATACTGTGCATTAAATGCTTCCATTCCCACTCCTGCGCAAGCCCTATCTAGCTCTCCTAGTGGTCCTTCTTCTTCTGGGCACTCTCTTCCCGGTTTTATTCCAACACTCCCTCAATTTCCTTTTGGAGGACCTTCCTCATCTTCTACTGGCAATCTTAATCCAATTGGCATTATTCCGTCATTCACACCAAATTATCAGATTCTCGTCGGTGGACAATTTCACCAAGGTGGCATGCCTCAACCCCCTTTCAGCGGGCACATTCCTGCTGGCACGCAAGTCCCAATTGGAACACAACCCCCAATTGGAACACTGCCCCCAATTGGAACACCACCTTCGATGGGAGGATCGACCCCACCTTTTGGACAAAACATACCTCCGTCCTTGGCCCAGTATTGGAATCAGTTGATACAACATCCTCCTCAATCGACTGGGGGGTAGAAGTTTCCAGCTGCATCTGTAATACCCCCTAGTCTGGGCCAACCATATCCAGGTTCGTTCAATCCTATTTGGGGCTCGACTGCTCAAACTAACGTTCCTATTCCAGGATACAATCCCGTGAGCTACTATCCTCTCCAACCACCACCGAATCTGCCTGGGTCTTCACATTATATGCAGACTGCTTATGGTCCTACTGGTTTGTCAATGGGGCTTCCTCCCCAAAGCCACCAGTACCCGCAGGTGAATCGACAATTACCTTTTATTGCCACTTTGGATCTTCTGGATTTGTCAAGGATTTTAAATGATCCAATTCGTCCCTCTCCCCAATGGCCTGCTATACCAGCCAAGCTACCATCGGACAATCCTAAATTCGACGGCAAAGCGGGAGAGGACCCGAACAATCACGTTTTGAATTTTCACCTCTAGTGCTCATCCAACTCCTTGATGGATGACTTTATTTGTTTACGTCTTTTTCAACGAACCCTCATAGGTTCTGCTGCGAAGTGGTATATCGAATTTCCATGAGGTTTCTTCTCTGACTTCAACACCCTAGCTATGGATTTTCTCACACACTACTAGTTACCGATCCGTTATGACACAGGGACCGAGATTTTGACTTCCTCAAACATAACAAAGCCACTCATATATCTGATCACATTCATGAGTGGTGACGGAGACGACGTCTCATTAAACTCGAAATCCCCGATCAGTTACTGGCAGAATGGTTCACAAAATCATTTGTGAACGACATCGGTCGTGACATTGCCATGGGTGGAGTAGTCACGGAAGAGCAGGCTATAAGTCGTGATTAATATCTTGACCTCGTTTATTCACAAACGGGAACCCTTTACGACTTACTACCTAACTTGCCCCGTCCTTCTCCTTCCAGCACTTCAACCACTCCAGCTGCTTCACATGCTGCTGACGGTGTGATTGGCACTTTCCAGGCCCAACCACATTCCACTTTAAGCACAAACCACAAACCTGCTTCTTCTAATGTTCAAAATGCTCCGTCTCCTACCCCTCCCATCGGTAAGACTTCTGAGGTAAATGCAATTCAATCTACCCTAGCCGGTAAAAACAAATCCAAAAAGGAAAGGGGTAAGAATAAGGAGGGAAAAAATACTTCTCAAGCAGAGCAAACCAAACCTACCCCTGTTGACGATCGGGATAAGTGCAAACCACGATACCCTTGTCTTATCTTTGGTGATGATCACTACACAAAGGACTGTCCACGACACACTGAGGTCACTAAGTTCCTTCAAGGAGCTCCAAAACCACTTGCTCTGGTCGTTTTGTCCCAACCCTTCCCGTCTCAACAACAGGCTCAGTTGTTCATTCATGACCAACCCTCATATTCTACTACGTCTTATGTACTGATGTGTACTAGCAATTCAAAGTAGAGTGACGTTGCCCTCACCACTCGAGCCAAAGATTATTCTCCCTCTAAAGAGAAGGTTGATGATCTACCTCCTTCCTTGGTACAACCCTCTCCCGCGACTCCACCTACCAATGGTCCTCTTCATCTCGAATGACCGAGCCTCGACACAGTTCTTCGACCCCCACCAAAGGGCATCATTCGGAAATTGGATTTCAATCCTCATGCTCGTGCTGCCCAGAACTACAGCATTGTTGAAGATCTGGCCGAAGCACCTTCTGCGATGTTAGCCCTCGAAGTCCTTCAAAGTTGTCCTACACAATGGAAGGCACTGTTGAAATCTATCGGTGGAATCTACCCAACGGATTCGAATTTAATAATCTTTGACTTGGAAGATCACATTCCAAGGTTACCTCCTCAACTTGCATTCCAGATCCAAGTGATTGTCTCTGAAAAAAACATTTGTTGAACTGTTATCGATGAGGGTGCCTTGACGTGTGTCATGTCTCTTACTTGCTGGAAAGCCATTGGCTCTCCCCCCTTGAACGAATCCCAGAACACTCTTAAAGCCTTCAATGGCTCCAGTTTTAAGCCCTATAGTGTCCTTCCTTCGTTGCCCATCACGCTAGAAGGAAAAACGGTCCAAGTTGAAGTGGAAGTCTTCGACGCTCCCCTTGATTATAATCTTCTACTTGGTCGTAGCTGGATTGATTCCATGCGCGTAATTGTGTCAACCCTTTTCCGTGTGGTACATTTCCCACATCAAGGGAAGGTAGTCACTTTTGACCAATTAGACTTCTTTAATTCTGATACCCATAATGGCAATGTACCGTTGATCGCTAAAACCCCACCGGGTTATGAGAACGTCGGTGTAGGCCTTATCGAGGACTCTTCGTTAATGGGTACTTTCCCCATTCCACCACTCGATGTTCCACGCTCATCCATTACTTCAATCAACATGATCTCCACCTCGATTCATGAACTTCCTGCATCTCATGACCCCTGGATAGTACCTGACCCTAGAGATCATCTTCGTTACGGTGACGAAATGCCGTTAAGTCCGGTTGAATCCGCTTATCAGGCCATTCAATTGGCAACAACTTCTACCCCCTCTCTTGGTGAGTTGTCTCCCGATCCTTTTCGTGTTATTTCTCCCACTGACGAGATGATCATGTCTGTCATGGAGGACACCCCTTGGGACGATGGACATCACCATTTCATCCTCTTTCTGGAGCAACATACCATTGAGAACTATCAACGGATATCAACCCCGTCGACTGTTGTCGTCATCTCCATCGTTCCCGGGTCCACACATGATGTGTTGTCCAAAGGGAACTTAAGTAATATCTCGCCCATGATTCCCCTCGACATATCCGTCAAACCTGGAATCGTCGAAAATGTCCATATCGTAGATTCGTGTTCCTCTGACGAAATCATCACCTACACATCCCTTTTCAAAGAGTTTTGTGACATCTTCGCCTGTAGCTACGAAGAAATGTCGGGTATCGACCCTGAAATTGTGATACATGAGATTAATACATACCCCGATGCTACACCTTTCTGGCAACACCTTCGTTCAGGTCACCCACGTAAAGTAGCGGCTATCAAGCTCGAAGTCGAGAAACTTCTTAAAGTTGGCTTTATTTATTCGGTGGATCTCACAAACTGGGTTTCCAATCTTGTCCCGATCGACAAGAAACAAGGCACAATTCGTGTATGCGTTGATTATAGGGATATCAACAAAGCTTGTCCCAAAGACAACTTTCCTACCCCCTTCGTCGATCAGATCGTCGACGATTGCGCCGGAAGTGAAATCTTCTCTCTGATGGATGGTTTCTCCGGGTATAATCAAATCAACATTGTTCCTAAGTATCAACATAAGACTGCTTTTATTTGTCCTTGGGGTACTTTTGCCTATCGAAAACTCCCTTTCGGTCTCAAGAATGCTGGCGCAACTTTTCAACGCGCTATGTCTTATGCTTTCCATGATATCAAGCATATTTTTCAACCATATTTGGACGATTTACCCGCTCATTCAATGCGTCGAGTCGATCACCCAACCCACCTCTGAGCCATTTTCGTACGCTGTCAGTTATATCGTATACGTTTGAATCCTTATAAGTGCGTTTTTTGCATGGAATCCGGTCGCCTTCTAGTTTTTATCATTTCATGTCAAGGGATTCGGGTGGATCCTTTAAAGGTTGAGGCGATCCTTAATCTCCCTCCTCCTTCTACACTTCACCAGTTGAAAATTTTGCAGGGGAAAGCAAACTTTCTTCGTCGTTTATCCCTAATTACGCTGAGATAACTCATGGATTTATGCAGCTCATAAAAAAAGGTTCAGAGTTTGTCTGGGATACCATTGCCAACAATGCTTTTGAAGCTTTGAAATTGTCCCTAACACATGCTCTGCTTCTCTTTCCCCCCGATTACAGTCACGATTATTTCCTTTACCTTGCTACCTCGGATTTCACCATTGGTATGGTTCTCGTCTAAGAGGATGATGCTAATGACGAACATGTGATCTACTACTTGAGTCGAAGTCTAACGACTACAGAAATCAAGTATTTACATGTCTAAAAATTGGCCTTGGCTACCGTTTAAGCCATCCAATGCTTCCAGCACTATATCCTCTCGAGCAAGACTACAGTGATTTCTAACTGCAATCCTATGCAACACATTCTCACACGTCAATTGCTAGGGGGAAAATACTCCAAATGTATTGTGATACTCCAGGAGTTTGACTTGGAATTCGAACGCACCAAGTCTAAGAAGTTCTTAGTGTTTTCCGAGTTAATATGAGACTTTCCCTATTCCGAAACGGAAAATGTAGCAGTTGATTCATTACCCGACGAATCTCTTTTCCTTATTAGCATTGATGATATTTGGTATGGTGATATCATTATATATCTCCAAACCTAGACTTTTCGGCCAACTTTGTCTAGTACTGAACGATGTCGAATACGATACCAAGCTCGTCAATACATTATCCTCGGGGATACTCTTTATCGTCAAGGGATTGACTCTGTTTTTCGACGTTGCCTCACTTTCGACGAGGCCGAGAGAACTATGAATGACTACCATTCTGGAGCCTATGGTGGTCATATGTCTGGGTATGCTACTGCCCAGAAGATCTTACGAGAAGGGTATTTTTGGCCTTCATTATTTAACAACTGCATAATCGTTGTTCAAAAATGCCATGCCTTCCAGATCTATAATAACAAGACATAGTCAAATCCTGCTCCTCTTCACCCTATGGTCTCAGTTGATCCCTTTGCGAAATGGGGCATCGATTTCATGACATGTCACCCTCACTCGGTCGGGGTTCATGGTTACATTATTGTAGCCATCGATTACTTTACGAAATGGGCCGAGGCGATGCCGACATTTGACAACACTGGAAAGACCACAACATTATTCATTTTTAATCAGGTCATAGCTCGTTTTGGTGTTCCCCAAGCTATCGTCACTGATCATGGTAGCCACTTTAGGAATTTCATGATGTCCGAACTTACTGAAAAGTTGGGTCTTCGCCATGATAACTCAACACCCTATTACCCACAAGCCAACGGCCAGGTCGAAGCAATTAACAAAGTTCTCATAACTATGCTCCGACAAATGATAGGGATTCAAAAAACAAGTTGGTACACTATGTTGTTTTTGTCATTGTAGGCTTACCGGACATCCGTCAAGTCTGCTACTGGGTTTACACCTTTCCGGTTAGTCTATGGTGTGGAATCCATTCTCCCGATTGAATGTGAGATACCCTCTTTAAAACTAGTTGTTGAACTCCTACAAAACACTTCTGCTGAGGAAGAACATCTATTGTATCTTATGCGATTAGACAAAACTCGACGCGATGCCACCCTATTCATAGAAGCTTAGAAAAAACGTGTCAAGGCCCAATACGACAAACATGTCAAGCCTCGTGTTTTCTCTGAAGGAGATCTTGTTCTCCTCTATGAACAAGATCAAGATATGTTAGGAGCTGGGAAATTCGAAGCCATGTGGCGAGGTCCTTATATCGTTTGACGAGTTTTGGAAAAAGGGGCTTATGCGTTAGTGGATTACGATGGTATCCCTTTGAGTGAACCCAAGAATGGGTTGTACTTGAAGAAGTACTATGCATAAAATTACATGTGCACGAGTACTTGTATTTTTATTGTATCATACTTCTTGTGTGTTACTATAGCTTGCTTTTGTCGTTATCTGGTCTCTGCCCTTATGTGACGTTGTGTTTGATTTCCAGATGTCAGAGTCTTCGTTACCCTACATTGGCTTCGTTGATGGTGTTAGGCGTAGTACTCAGAACCTTGCTTCCGTTGCATGGGCAATTTACGCCCCTACAAACGAGCTTGTATCCTTACGAGATGTGTGTCTCGGTCGTGCGACCAACAATATTGCAGAGTATAGCGTCGTTATTGAATTATTGGTTGATGCTATCTCGCTTGGAATTCGTCATTTGGTTGTGCGACTTGATTCGCAGCTTGTAGTACTACAGTTAAGTAATGTCTATACTATTCGAAGCCATACTTTGTTATGGGTATATTTGTGAATTCGCCTCTTGGAATGTTATTTTGATTATATTGAATATCAACATATTCCTAGATGTCTAAATACATTAATTGATGCATTGGCTAACTATGTATTAGACAGACATTTGAATCATTTATAAATCAATCAAATCAATTTTCACACAACACATGTTAAACCGGTAGAAGTCATCTGTATATATAACGATCAAAAGAGTTTTTTACAAAAAAGTTTTGTCCGAAGACCAAAATATCAAAATCTGAAGCTCATAGTTTCTACAAAGTGACGTCATGGATGACGTTCATGGTAACACATGACTGCCCGAGCAACCCTACGGAGCAGCCGACTCATGGACTCTGACACTCCTACTGTATGACGTTGATCGCGTCGTGGAACCTCTCCAAGAGGCACGTCTGGAATATCTGCGGTCAAGCCCTCTAGGTTTTGTTCAACTACTTGATAATCCTCGGCGTATCGTGGCATTGGTGCTACCTCTCCTCACCGCTGAATGGGAGAAGTACCAGGAGGTCAGTAAGGTCCAACATCTATGTCATCAAAAACAAATTTTGTATTTAGTCTTTGAACGAACATATAAAAAACATTTGCATATGATAAAAATTCACAAAAAACATTTAAAAAATGAAAAATTGTGTACTTCTTACCAAGTTCCCCCCACTGAGCATCCTTCAGCAGGACTAAGTCCGGATCTCCTTGGAAATCCAACCCGACATAAGCATAGTCGTCGACCATCAACATATGTGGTCGCAGCCAATCGAAGAAGGTATCATCATACTTGATGATTGGTCCAGCTACGTGCCGGGCCATGAGACAACACCATCTCAACATTCTTGGATCCCTAGGAGCGGGCAAATTCCACTCCACCTGCAGCCTCAGTAATGGAACCCTCTCAAGGAAGAAGGACACTAACAAAGATCCATACCCGAACTGCTTCAGGTCGCCTCGTCTGCATTTGGTCAACTGCTTTTTCATACTACGAAGCACAGCATCTGCCCAGTTAAAAACTTGAGGTTCAGTACACTCTATGGCATACTGGAAGTAACTCTGTAATGCCATGTGAGGAGCAAAACTCCCAGCCATCCAAGCTATGGTGAACAATATAGTACGGAGGGTCAAATCCCGTACCCCCCAAATATCTACTTTTCCTTTCTTCCTCTCCGCCTCGGGAACACAGTGTAAGCGACAGTACTCACTCATGGGCAGCCCACCACCTCTGTTACCAGTCAAGCTTAGGTGGTACCCACGCCATGACAGTCCAGTCAAGAAGAAAATGTCCTCAATATCTAAGGACAGTGTGTGGACCCCTATATGAAATATCTATTGATCAGGATCCCACATATGCACAAGGTACTCTAGTAACCTGACTTGGGCCTTCATGCCCGGGATACAAAAGTACTTCAGAAGGCCATAGTTTCTCAAAGCGGCAATAGTGGGTGGATGATTTCCGACAATGGAATTGTCTTCTTCGTGCTCCCTTTTGTGCCATTCAAGAACCATTTTGATGGCCAAATACCTGCATAAGAAGCACAAAAAGAGAATTAGTAACTCTATTCATGAATTGGTTCTTTTTCATTGAGCAAAATTTTAAAATTTTTTTGTGCTTTGCGGTTCTCGCAGGTGCCCTTTAGGCACAGTTCAAGAACCTCACAGGTTGTTGTGGGATCACCTGTGAGAATGACCCATTCTCGCAGGTCCCGTGTAGCCCACCTGCGAGAATGGATGAGCGCAAGTAGGGCTCACAAAACAAACTCAAAAAATGAGTTTTAACCAATGAAAATGAAAAATAAAACCATGAAAGAGTAGAGGACAAAGAGCCTACCTCACTATCGCTGACGGCTCATCGAATGGATGCTCATAACTCCCACAATCTGACACCAAACTTTGAGGGTAAAAAGAGGGGTTTTTGGGCTCAAATAGTGAAAAGTGAAAATGATATGGTAAAAAGAGTTTTTATTTCTTTATATTTACTTTTACCATATTATTTGGAGTTTTTTAATTATTTATTTATTAAACCCTAATCCCTAATGCCCTTTTGAGTGTAACTTTTGCAGACGCAATGACTTCGATAGTCATGTACAGGGATGCGGACATAATTTTTCTTTTTCCATCGCATGTTTTGATTGTTTTTTATGGTTTTTGTATAAAACCTCGAGCTTGGTCTTTGTCCATTCTCACGCTCGAAAATACATGAGAACGCAATCGAGCATACTTTTATCACTTTTTCAGGCTCAACAAGGTTATACAAAAAAGGAACCCCCTTGGAGTCCTCTTTAAGCTCTTTTCAGACTCTCTAAACATGAAAATATAGCCGAGTGACCTTGCTATTTTCATGCTCGATAAATTATTTGAAGAAAGCGTCTGGTGGGCGATAATTTATCTCTTTTTCGATCTCATCAGACTACTTTACGAAAAAGGAACTGATATAGTTCTCTTTTAAGTGCTTTTCCAAACTCTATAATCCTGAAAAACCTTCGATTTTTCTATCTTTGGACTCGTTAAACAAACATTGATAGACCCAACATGGGACTGAACCACTCCTTCTTAGGGTTCGTTAAACATACTACAAAGGACTTATCCAAAGGATAAGCTTATATCAACAAGCATATGTTATCCTCCTCAAGCTTGCGTAAAAATAAAGAGGTACTCGCCAGAAATGGTGGGGGAAAATTTGGGAAAGGGATATGTTTTCATCTTCATATTGATTGGCAGTAAGTGTCGCTCTTGAACATGACACCCCCTATTCATTATTTGAA
>JASDQU010817773.1:6364-17068 GCA_032191745.1 Picea mariana
CCCTTAATTGGGGCATATTATATTAGTAATGTTATTTTATTTATGTCGGCTTTAGGCCATTAGTTGTAATTATACCTCCTAGTCTCCTATATATACCAAAGAGACATTTTCATTTTGAATCATCTTGTACTTGAACATTTAAGTGGGGTAAAAGGAGGTTTCCCCCTCGAAGAGGATTATTATCTGAAATTATCTCTTTTTCAAGGCGTTGAGTACTTTTTCTGAGGTTTTTCTATGCTATATTGATATTTAGTTCTTAACACTCAAGCTTTTCAAACCTTGAAGATGGCCATGTGCACCACTCCAGTCCTGGCCCTTCCTGATTTCACAAAGACCTTTGCCTTGGAATGTGATGCTTCAGGGAAAGGATTTGATGTTGTCCTTATGCAAGAGGGTGGCCTTTGGCCTTTACCAGCAAGAAACTATCTGAAATAAATCTGGGCAAATCAATCTATGAAAAGGAAATGTTGGCTATTCCGCATGTCGTTGATATGTGGCACACTTATCTATTGGGGCAACGCTTCCAAATTAAGATAGACCATCAAAGCCTCAAGTATTTTTTGGAACAATGCATTTCCTCCCCAAAGCAACAAAAATGGGTGACTAAGATCTTTGGATATGATTATGAGATTATTTACAAGAAAGGCAAAGACAATGTGGTTGCGGATGCAATTTCCCAAAAATATGAAGACGAAGGATCCATCTTTTCTCTTTCCTTCATTGTACCATATTGACTCCAAGTCGTTCTCCAGGAATGGCTACAAGATCCCAAAAGTTCGCATCTGATCCAACAATTGCAGTCCAATGCTCCAGCTCTCCCAGGGTACTCTTGGCTCCATGATGAGCTTTGATACAAAGGTCGTTTGTATTTAAGTAAACAATCAAATCTTAAATCCACGGTACTTTCTAAGCTTCATGCTACACCCACAGCGGGGCACTCAAGGTTCACCAAAACCTATGACAGGGTCAAGCGTTCTTTTTTCTAGGATGGTATGAAATAGGACATTCGTAATTTTGTCGTTGAATGTTATGTGTGCCAATTCAACAAGGGAGAAACAGTCAAATCTTCGGGCACACTACAACCACTTCCGATTCCACCTGTTATTTGGAGGGATATCTCTGTGGATTTTATTACAGGATTACCCAAATCGGGAAATAAATCAGTCATCATGGTGGTTGTTGATCGTCTTTCCAAGTATGCTCATTTATGCACTCTTCAACACCCGTTTACAGCATCCACGGTGGCTCAAATTTTCATGGATTAGGTCTTTGAGCTTCATGGCATGCCGCACTCTATTGTTTCTGATCGCGACCCAACTTTCACAAGAAATTTTTGGCAAGAACTGTTCAAGCTACAAGGCACCCAATTGCATCTCATCACAACTTATCATCCCCAGACTGATGGTCAAATGAAATTTGTCAACAAGTGTTTGGAAACATATCTGAGGTGTTTTGCCTCGGAAAAGAAAATTCAGTGGGCTCAATGGTTACCCCTAGCTAAATGGTGGTAGAACACTTCATACCATACAACTACACGCATGACTCCTTTTGAAGCGGTATATGGATAGAAGCCACCTTCAGTTCTCTCATACCTACCGGGTGTCTCGAAGGTCCAAGCGGTTGACCAAACACTTACAGTTTGAGAGGCTATTCTTCGTACCCTCAAAGAGAATTTGGTCATGGAACTGAATCGCATGAAGCAACAAGCAGATCAAGGTCTCTCTGAATGTCAATTTACAGAAGGGGATCAGGTGTTTCTTCGACTGCAACCTTACAAGCAAAATTCCCTCAAGGCCAAGCATTGTCAGAAGCTAACACCCAAATTTTATGGTCCTTATACCATTCTCAAGTGGGTGGGACAGGTGGCCTATCAATTATCTTTGCCTAGTCATTCGAAGCTACATCTTGTTTTTCATGTTTCATGCTTAAAGAAGGTGATTGGAACTAAGTGCCAAATTCAAACCAACCTTCCCGAGTTAGCCAAAGAAGGATCCATTTGGCTACATCCACAAGAATTTTTGGACCAACGTGAGCGTCGCCTGCATCAGAGAACCATCAAGGAAGTGTTAGTCCAGTGGAAAGATACAACTCTAGCAGATGCCACTTGGGAACCAACTACCATTCTGCAACAATTTTTGCATCTCAAGCCTTGAGGACAAGGTTGTTTTTAAGGGGGAGGACATATTAGGGTCCTAACCCACACATAGGTAGAACAATATATTCAGATGTAATAAAGGTCAATATTAATAAGGCCTTGCAATAAAATAGAATAAGCCGAATGTAAGAAGACCTAATAGAAGCTTTCGCTTCTAGAAGGATCTTCCTCTAGATTCTTCTTTTGATAGACATATTTAGTATAAATAAGAGTCGAGGGTATGAGAACCCTAGCTTGGATATTATTGTAATAGAGCTCTACTCAACTGGAAGTTGCCCCCTTGAAGAGGCCTGTGAACATTGCTTTCAGAATCAAAGTGTTATTTTTGTTGTTATTCTTATATCATTTCAGTGCTATTGTGGTGATTGTTCTGGTTATATTGTTGTTATTCTACCATTTCTAGCATTTTATTTCTATTATTTATACTTTTTATATCTGGTATATTACATGCTCTCTATATGCAATGCCTTCTGATACGACCTCCCAATGATATTTTCAAGACAGACTCGTCGGAAGGCATCGGAAGGGAAATATAGGATAGGGTGAAGTTCGACGTAGGAGACCCAATAGATCTTGGAAAATGATCATATGGTTGGAGAACATGCACACAATCGTAGAGGATATTTCCGAAAGGAGCTTAAGGTTCTATTAGTGGATGGAGAAGGAGCAAATAAGTAATGAAAACTGAAGATATTTTTGCCTATCAAAACACCTTAGATTATTTTCAGAGATTGCATATAGAACAATAGTTTTATGTATGAATACCTAGTCAAGTTAGTAGTGAAAAATTGCTTGCTTAAATTTTAATAGGTGTGTTGTTGTGGAGGGAACAACACCTTCATAGAGTCTTCATCATGGGTGAGATTGGACTTAGGGATTGTATAAATTTGATTGGACATGAATTTCTTTGAAATTGCATGGAAAAAATCTTTAGGTATTTATTCATGAATCTCACTATCAGTGCCATGATCATACTTACTTTCATATTCCCAATCAGATTTAAATTGGAATTCGAGTCTTAACTTTCTTCATTGGAGAGGAAGTCATCAACCTTGGCTTAAAGTTCAAGAGAACAATATTCCATATATTGTTTCTGACATTGTATGTCCTCCTAAGTTAGATTGTGTGGTTTTCCCAATGTGGGAACTTATTCTTTATGACTTGGTGGCTTCTCCTTAAATAACTTTTGGGTCTCCATAAAAATTTCCTTTGCAATAAATGCCCTCTTATAGCATAGGTAGAGAAGATATTTATTTTCTATAGTCCTCATGTACTTGTACCTAGTTTTTAAAAAAGACATATAATTTGGAAGGTTAGACTAGTGTTTGATCATATTTGTTTTGGAATTTCATAAAGGTTACCACACTACTACACAACAATGCCATAACATTGCCATTGGTGTTGCATGGAAATGCAATTTTTTTCAAAACTTTTCAATGTTTTGAGGATGCAATTCCCAACACCTTTGCAGGCATTGAGCATTGTGCCATATATTCATCATGGTGCTTTAAATTTGCATCGAATATATAGATGTGAACTAGCATTGGTGTTGCATATGTATCGAGTTGAGTGTCGTATAGTTAAATTTGTGTCACACTTGCATATACATTGCATCATTTCACTGTGAATCAACATATAATATATCGAGGCTATAGATATATTGCATCGAATTTGGGTCAAAAATATATACACAAATTTTGATTTGTGCCAATAAGATTAAAATGTGGCATCATACATTTTGACTCTCCTAATAATTTGCAACTAGTATTAGCATCACTTATGTTAATTTTCATCAATTTTGCATCATGTTGATTCAGGTTGGCGTCATTTATATCAATGCTCTATATAAGTTGATTCGATCATGCATCAACATGGCATCATTATTGTATAATTTTATTGATATGCATCATTAGTTGCATCACAAATGTTGACACACCATGTGGTTTCAAGTTTGTTGTGTTGATTTTATATGAATTGATAATCACAATTATTTAATTATCTTAATTCAATTATTAATAATTAATAACTAGTTGTTATTATTTATAATTATTATTGTTAGTATTATTATTTATTCTACCAATTATTAATGTAATTAATTAATTAATATTATTATAATAATTATATTTGGTAATTACTATTTTGAAAATTTTCAAATATTGACTAAATTGTTTGTATTTTATGCACTAATATTTCAATTAATTTCACTCCTTGAAAGTAAAAATTCATGTATATATAAACATAATTACAAAATTTTAAATTAAATAAGAAAGTAACCATGCGAATTTTTTTCCTATAACAAAACAAACAAATGGTTCCCTGCACCACGGAAATGCCAACTTTGTATACATGGCATGAAAACATATCTATACATATAATGAAATGAATTTGTATACATGGTATGGAAGCATATCTATACATATAATAAAATGAATTGATAATTGAATTCAATCAAATTGTTGTTCGTTCCTTCATCATCCTATAATAACATAATATAAAATCATTCTTAAGTTGAATAAAATAAGAATTCTAATGTAATAAAGTGCATATAGTGCATATAGGTTAAAAATATGTCAATATCCTCGGAGTCTTTTCAACCATTCTTTTCATCATCACTTTCACTTTAGGA
This sequence comes from Picea mariana, assembly GCA_032191745.1. Lineage (NCBI taxonomy): Eukaryota > Viridiplantae > Streptophyta > Pinopsida > Pinales > Pinaceae > Picea > Picea mariana. The sequence continues at coordinate 11,146 of JASDQU010817773.1, forward strand.
GAATATAATAATTATTTAATTAATTAAAGAATAATTTCAATCTAAGTTAAAAATTAATCACCAAAAACATGGGTTGGTAACTTTCCATTACTTTTTCTTAATAGTGCACTTCATTTCATTCTCATTTGGTTCATGATTATAATCATTTAAAAATATGCAATACGAGAAATGTTAGGTTTTGTAGCTCGGAGGTACTTCTGTATTGGGAGTGTCTAGCATAATTAACTAAACAAATTGTATTCTCTATACATTTTATTTTATAAAGTGATTTTAGAAAGTTGGTAAGTGTGCTTTTTAATTTAATGACTAAAAGTGACTTTATAGAGTTTAGGTCACTTAAGTGATTTAAGTGAACTCAATGTGAAATTAAGTCACAATCGTTGATCTTTAGATGACAAGATTTAATCTTGGCCATTGAGATCTAGGGTTAGGGGTTTTAGTAATTAATGAGAATAAAAGGAGAAAGGGAGAGTGAAGAGGCACATAATTTTCCAAGAAGAGAGCAAGAGAGAGAGTTGAAGAGGTGAGAGATATTGCAGTAGAAGGGGAACACTTTCCAAGGAGAGGAAGGGCACACAAACCAAGAAAATATTTCCAACATTAAATGCAATCTGTACAGTACAGATTAGAGTGATCGTACAACAACATATTGTTGGGTCATACAACAAAAAATTAGGCACAAAAATTGAGGCAAATTTTGGCACGATTTTTTTGAGGCATTTAATATAGTCAAAATCTATACTGTTATGTACGATATATACTGGAAACTGTGCAAATTTTTCGAGGTAGTTATGTACAACATTTATTGTTGTAGTGGTCGTACGCAGTACAAAATTCTGGGCACAGAATTCCAGGAGCAGTTAGGGCACAGTTTTCGAATTGTTGCTTGGCACGATTATCGAGATAAGTTTGTGTTTCTGTTGTTGGAATAAATTGGTGTAAAAGATCATTTTCTATGAGCTCAAGAAATAACAAAATCTCCCTCTCTCTATTGGTTTTCCCTTCGAGGTTTTTTCCCGGGGCATTGCCCGAATATCTGGAGGATTTGGAAGCGCTGGGAGATCCGCTGTATGAACTTATAAGGACATGTGCTGAGAAAGAGGTTTCATCATAAAAGTTTGGATTTTGCACAACAATACAGAGATGAAGTAGAATATTATATAATTAGGGATTAAAAATGGATGTGTCAAATGTGTGGTTGATATTTTTCTACTATTCATTTTTTTTGTTGTAGAGTTCTTAGTCATTTGTATTTATGCTCATAAAATACAGTTCAATGTTTTGGGTTTAAAATGCATTACTGTTGAAGTTTTATTGGAGACATAAATCAGAGTTTGGCTAAGTGTTTGACAAAATTCCTACAAGGATAAMACTAGTTTGTAGGTGAAATTTCTACATGGTATTAGAGCTTGGGCTCTGAGGTTCAATGAACAAGATTTTGGCACTTGGATTGTTGTGACTTTGAGGGGTTCTTGCTATGAATAAAGAAGGGAAAATGATTCTTGGTTAGTTGGATATAGATGGATTCCAGTATCAGGTATGAAGATAGGTTGGAGGGGATCTCCAACTACCTACAGTGGAAGGTGAGGATTACAGTTTTTCTCAGGGAGAACAAGCTGTGGAATTTTGTGAGTACCACAGTGACAATACCTTTGTTAGATCCCATTTCCCTAGACCTCCATGAGATGAAGGAAACAAGGACACACGAGATACTCCGAGATGGGGTAAAAGACCACATGATCCCACATTTGGTTGAGAAAAAGAAAACCAAGGAGATGTGGGATGCATTGATAAACTTGTACAAGAACAAGAGCAAGAAGATGGCCTTGAGGGACAAGCTCCAGAACACTAGGATGGATAAGGAAGAGAGTGTGACCTCCTATCTCACCTGGATCATGCAGGTGAAGGATGAGTTGGGTGTTGTTGGTGATATTGTCCTAGACTCATAGTTGGTGCGTGTAGCCTTGAAGGGATTCACCAAAGAGTGGGATGTGTTCATGAAGTGTGTGGTGGGAAGAGAGAACTTTCCCTCTTGGGATTTGTTGTGGAATGAATTTACTCATGAAGAGATCTGGGAGGGATATCATATTAGAGATCAAGAGAAGGTAGAGGGTGGTGCATATGAGGAGAATGTTTCTCTTGTGGGAAAGAGAAAAGGGAAGAAGAAGGACATGAGCAAAGTGAAATTATTTGCATGTCATAAGACTGGACACTATGCTAGTGAATGTCCAAACAAGAAGAGAAAGAAGGATGCATAGGTATCAACATCAGTTGCTTTTGTTGATAAGTTCAAGAAGGAATTTTCTCTGATGACTTGTCTTTCAGACAATGGTTGTCTAGTGTGCAAGGGAATTGAAGCATGGTTTGTGGACAGTGGTGCATCTCGGCATATGACAGGAATGAGGTCAATGTTCCTTAGTTTTTCAGAGATAGACTTTGATTTCTATGTGGGTTGTGGGGCTAGCACCATACATGCACTAAAGGGGGTTGGATGTGTGAGATTCCAGCTAGAGTCAGGAGAATTTATGGAGGTGACGGAGGTGTTGTTTGTTCCATAGCTGCTAGTAAATTTGCTCTCAGTGTTAGCTTTGGAGGATGAGGGATGTGGAGTTATGTTCTTTCGTGAGCAGGTGTTCCTATATCTAGAAGGATATACTCTGAACACAACAGTAGTGCTTGGTGTCACGTATGAGAGGATATATAAGTTGATGGGACAACTTATGATTGGATCCAGTGGATTCTTGAATTCGGAGTCAATGTCAGTATTAGTGGAAGACAGTTGTGAGGCTTCATCCAGTACTATCAGGAGACTTAGCTGGTATGAGATGACATAGTTGGATGCTCAAGAGAGTGAGGAGAATTTTAGGGGCATGTATTGGATGGGAAGGTCTCCATATCATAGTCCAACACATGTAGCAGCAGGGGCTTCCATTTCAGAGGGAGCAAAGGCTTCCAGTTTAGACAGAGCAACTACAATATCAAATGGGATGATGGGTTTGGAGACAGATCTAGGTGGGGGTTCCATAAGTACCTCCCTCACTAAGAGGGAGTGTTAGTTTTTGTAGCTTGGAGGTACTTCTACATTGGCGGTGCCTAGCATGCAGAAGTGAACAAGCAAATTTCACTTTCCAGACACTTTACTTTATAAAGTGATTTTATAAAGTTGGTAAGTGTACTTTTTAATTTAATGACTAAAAGTGACTTTATAAAGTTTGGGTCACTTAAGTGATTTAAGTGAACTCAATGTGAAATTAAGTCACGACCATTGATCTTGAGATCACAAGATTTAATCTTGGCCATTGAGATCTAGGGTTAGGGGTTTTATCGTTAATGAGAATAAAAGGAGAAAGAGAGAGTGAAGAGGCACATAATTTTCCAAGAAGAGATCAAGAGAGAGAGAGAGCTAAAGAGGTGAGAGATATTACAGTAGAAGGGGTGCACTTTCCAAGAAGAGGAAGGGCATGCAAAACAAGAAAATATTTCCAACATTAAATGCAGTTCGTACAGTACGCATTAGAGTGATCATACAACAGTGTACTGTTGGGATGTACAATAGAAAATCGGGCACAAAAATCGAGGAAGATTCTGGAACAATGTTTTAGGCATTTAATACAGTCAAAATTTGTACAGTTCCATATGATATCTATAGGAAACTATGCACAGTTTTTGAGGTAGTTCCGAACAACATTTATTGTTGTAGCAGTGGTACACATTATGAAATTCTGGGCATAGAATTCGAGGAGTAGTTTGGGCACAATTTTCGAAGTGTTGCTTGGCATGATTATCGAGATAGGTTTGTGTTTTTGTTGTTGGAATAAATTGTCGTAAAAGATCATTTTTTGTGAGCTCAAGAAATAATAAAATCTCCCTCTCTCTATTGGTTTTCTCTTTGAGGTTTTTTCCAGGGGCATTGCCCCAATATCTTTGTGTCAAATGCATGGTTGATATTTGTCTATTATTCATTTATTTCCGCTGCAAATTTCTTAGTCATTTGTATTTCTACTCATAAAATACAGTTGAATGTTTTGGGTTTAAAATACATTATTGTTGAAATTTTATTGGAGATGGAAATCAGAGTTTGACTAAATGTTTGACAAAATTCCTACATGGGTAAAACTAGTTTGTAGGTGAAATTTCTAAAAAAAAAATATCATAATTAATGATAACATATATTAAGCTATGATATTAACATCACCTTACTAGGTGCTATTGTTCATGAATAATATAATAAATGAATATTATATTGATAAGTTGATGAAGTAGACTCTATTTAGAGCCTCCTCACTTAACTGGTAGAAGATGAGTTATATCCATATTTAGTCATTATTGACCACATACAACTAAGCTAAGCCATTTATATGCTCACGAGTTTCCTTCATGCAACCTACGAGCAGCTTGTATGTTGCTCTTTAGCAACTTACAAGCCCCCTCAAAATAACCTTTAAAAAAATCACAAAATTTGCAGTCCTGAGTGGAGATCATGAAGTTTGTAGATTTGTATGCCTCGGATTTTGAGCCCCAATTGATCTAAAATGGATTTGAACAAACAAATTGTTGTAAGACTCAATACCTAAGTGTAATTTGGCAATTAATGAAAGTTAGATAAAACATAAAGGACAACGCAGATGTTAAAAATTAAATGATACAAAAGATAGGAAAAACAAAGATTTAAATAAAACAAAAGAATAAAATAGAGGAGAAAGAGGAATGAAAAATGAAAAATTAGTCTCTTCACTTTCATATTGTCCCAACTCTCTGAAATCTTTTTGTAATTAGTCTCACAAAGGGCTTCTGACTTTTTATGGTCAAGAGAGGAGGATGCACAAGAGGCATGAATTACATTGTAACCAAAAATTGCCAAAATGAAAACTGAACAACCATAAGAAGTAGGTTTTTCCATTTGGATTTCTAAAGTAAAATCTCTATATTCATTGTGATTGACTATTTTGTCTATAATTGTGTGAGTGCATATTTTCAAAGCCATATTCAATTCTCTATTCATTATACATCTATCACTGTAAAACATTGTTAGTGTCTTTTGTGGTTAAGTCAATGAATCTCAGTGTGAAAAGATTTGGTTGTGGTTCTCTATTGATACGGATAAGTAGTAAGCAATTTTTTGAGATCGATGTGTCCCTAATTTGAATACCTAACTTCCATGTGTGGGTTGGGACAGTCGGCTCACTTATTCACTGTCACGCAGTTGTAAATGCACACAGCAATTCGTTTTCATACATAAAATGAATGGAATACAAGAATGAACCAAACCAGACCGTCCATTCTGAGATCGATGACTACAGTTCATCCTTAGCAAATTCCATAAGCCCTAAGGCTGTTTGCACCTTGCTCGTCGGGGTCCGTATGGTCCGTACGTAGACCCTACACAGGCTATAACTGCTCTGGTAGACTGCCTTGCATTCTTGGAGATCGTACAAGTGTTTGTTGGGCGTATATTGAAGTTCATTGGATGGTGTTTGAGAAAAGATTCTGCCATTGACAACAAATGAATGGTCTTTGTATGAAGAATTTGATTTTGTCTTTTGTTAAAGAAATCGAATGGTTATAGTGAAGGTGGTCACTTGTAGAAAACCGTTCCAGCTGGTACAAGAAATAGGAGGAGGATTCCTTTCAATTCGCTGACTGAGAATGTATCTGGCACAAGAAAAAGGGAACGAGTTGAAGCATCCCATTGTGCAAACACAACAGAGGAATTGATTTGTTCATCCCAACTAAAATAGGAATCGATCTGTCAAAGGAGAGATGAAGTTAATTCACTCTTCCAAAGACAAAATAGAATTGCAATTAGAAGAGTCTACTTGCTGAATTGAGGTCAACCCACTCTAAAGTGTGAAGTCAATTGGAAACTACTAATTGGGGAAATGTCTTATTAGCATAAGAAGAATTCACTTGTTAAGAAATAATT
>JASDQU010817773.1:20285-32510 GCA_032191745.1 Picea mariana
AAAGGCCTTGTGCCGCTAGCTGTTGGTACTCAGATGTCCATTTAAGAAAATACTAGATAAACGAAAGGAGTAGGATGTGCTTTTATTTATGCCTCATAAAACTTGCTCAAAACAGTTCTTCTATTGAAAGATTCTTACAAGAATACAGTCCGAAGCTTATGTGAAGTAGTTCTTCTACAGGAATTGGGATTCTGTTGTTTGGGTAAAAGCCTACTCCACAGCATAGCTAGGGTTTCATTCTAACCTGTTCCACAGCACAGCAGAATTTTAGCTATTCCAACAATATGGAAAAATGGCCTATGCAGGTTTCGAACCTGCGACCTTCGCGTTATTAGCACGACGCTCTAACCAACTGAGCTAATAGGCCGGTTAATTTGTCATGAACTATAATCATATCAGAAAATCTTCGAAAGTCTGTCTTTCAATTTCGATTACACGATTTCAATTCCGGTAAAGTGAAGGTCAAACACACGCTGTCTAATTATGGATTTGAATCACATAAACAGGTTTATTTTTTAAGGAAGCCCAAGGCGACAACGTAGGGAGCATATGCGTGACGGAGATACACTACTGAAAGCATGTTAGCGAACACATTCTACATCTTGAACTCATCTAGATCAAAGAGGGAATTAATCACCTGCCCGGGCTTGATCATGTAGATCGACCATCAAGACTCTAACAATTATTTATAGGGGATTAGAATGCAAGGTGGTGAAAACAACCACCATGAGCTCAAACAACAAAGTAGAATAAACTTAGCCTATTAAAAGTTGTCTAGATGGACATTAATAATAAAGAATTTTAAGAACGCACTGTGCTTATGTAGAAAGCAATACACATAAATAGTGAGAATAATGGGGAAAATTATAGGAACTAAATCCAATTGGCTGGGAGGGTCTTTGTTTTCAAGAGGAGAGCCCATCCCTTACTTGCCAATTTAAGATTCAATCACACTGGATTTCTATATGTCATTTCCATATATTGGTTCTTTAGAACACTTTGGTTCAAATATGGTTAGAGGAACACTCAAGAATTTGTCAAAATGGGAATACCTCTCTCTAATCCAGATAAGGGCTCAACTCCTTTGTCTTTCTTAATGCTTTCTTATTGCTTGACTCATCTTGTGTTGATGATGATAATCGTTGGAAGCTCTAGAGTGTATAGAATGAGTAACAAAGTGTCTTTTAGGAAGCACTCTACTCATAGTACATAATGCACTGGTTCAATAGTCTAGAAATTCACATAGATATGTCGCTTTCATCTCAACCTTCTTCATCTACATGTGTCTTTGTAGATACATATGGACACATATTAAAGAATCGTCATGCCAAATAAAATATGTGTTGTATTGTGCCTTGCGTAACAGACTTTTATTTCTTGTCTTCCAAAAATGACATAAAATTTCAATTATAATTGATTGTCATGCTGTGTGAAATTCCACAATGCATGGGAGAGGATCTCTTAAAAGAGAAGACCCAATTAACCACTTCTCGTATCGTTTTGAATCCAACTTGCAAGGTTTGACTCGTACTTTTGGCATTTTCTTTGTTCATTATAAGCAACATGATTCACAGCATGAAGAAAGGTGTTTTTTCCAGTGAAAGAAAGATTTGGTTGATCCTCGCTAATGTCTAATATTATAGATCGCTATGTCATTTCATACTAGAGTCACCACCCCTTTAAAAGAAACATTATGATACCTTTTTTATGCAAAATTTTGCTAATGTTCCCTACAATTATTTTTTATATGGTCTATGCCTCCTATTTGGTTTCCCCCAATAGCTATGTTGTTTTATTTGGGTTCTTCTAAATAAGTCAACTATGTACATGAGAGTGTTTTACAACATTATAAATGGTGGCTACATTGCTCCTATTTTCAAGAATGTTCATCACATAATGAAAGCTTTATATTTTATGCATTTATTGTTGTCATAGACACTAATAGTGACATGACAAGTTTATTGAGAATACTATGAGAAAGCAAGTTAGCCAAGATTCAAAATAATTTTACAAGATGTGGTTAGAAAAGTTAAGTATGTCATAAATCTTGAATATCTTCTCAACTTCTATTCTTCTTTTACATCCCTTCTTCAACTCATATAAGTCCCAACATGCTATAAACAAAGGTTCACATAGAGGTAGTGGCTCTCCTACTAACATAGTGATTGATTCGATGTGGGTTGAATATGTCTGTTTTCTTAACCTTCCCCTCCTCCTATGTGGAATGTGTCATGTGGGTGTATATGTATGTGATATTAAATAGTGAATATTAAATGGGGTGATGACGCTTAGATATGCCATATTTAGTGTCTTAAAATGGTTTCTACAACTTTGAAATATCTTCCTCTAGGTTCATGCCCTACTATTCCATATTAAAATCTTTGTGTAAGAATCCTTGACTTTGAACCTTATATTTTAACTAGCTTTCCATCCTTTTCTATATGGGTTTGTGACATTAAATCCCTTAAATGAATTAGAATCTTATAAATCTCGAATGTCTTATTGAAACTCGTATTCTTGGTTTTAGGGCCCTTCTACAACGCATATAAGTCCCAACATACCATGAATGAAGGTGTACACAAAGGTAGTGTTGTAAGGTACCATATGTATTATAATAAGCAGAAATTGAAATATTGCAACAAATGCCAGCAAAACAATAAAATATAGAGAATAGCAACACCAACAATGATAACTTTATTGATAGAAAGTCAAGTTCGCTTGCCTCTTCGAGGGGGCAAACTCTAGCAAAGAAGATCTCTATTACAATAATTATCAAGACAAGACTTTATCATGCATTCTACTCCTATTTATACTAATTCTATCTTCTAAAGAACATTCTAGAAGAAGATCTTTCTAGAAGTGGAAGCTTCTATTAAGTCTTCTTACATTAGACTTATTCACATTATTATATAGGCCTTATTTACTAATGTCGGCCTTTATTACATGGAAAATATATTATTTTACCTACATGAGGGGTTAGGGAGGTTAGGTCCCTAAGATTCCCTCCCCCTTGATAAGAAGCATTGTCCTCAAGGCTTGAAATGAGGAAATTGGTGCAGAATGGTAGTTGATTCCCAAGTGGCATCTTTTGGTGGTGTATCCTTTCATTGAACTAAAAATTCTTTGATGATGCGTTGTCGGAGACTACGCTCACGCTAGTCCAAGATTGCTTGTGGCTACAACCAAACAGAACCTTCTTCATCCAGCTCAAGAAAACTAGTTTGAGTCTGACACTTAGTTCCAATCACTTTCTTTAAGCATGAGACATGAAAAACAAGATGGAGTTTAGAGTGAATGGGCACGACTAACTTGTAAGCTGAAGATCCCACTCACACGAGAATTGTATAAGTACCATAAAATTTGGGGGTGAGCTTCAGGAAGTGTTCTTATTTGAGTGAATTATGCTTATAAGGTTGCAGATGAAGAAACAATTGGTCCCCTTCATCAAATTGATGCTCGAAACGACCCTGGTTTGTTTGTTGCTTCATGCAATTATGATCCAAGACCAAGTTTTCTTTGAGGGTACGAAGAATGGCCACGCCAACTGTAAGATTGTTTTCAACCTCCTGGACCTTGGAGACCCCTAACATGTATGAGAGAATCGACAATGGATTTTCCCCTTAGACTACTTCAAAGGGAGTCATGTGAGTGGAAGTATGATAATATGTGTTGTACCACCATTCAACTAGGGGTAACCACTGAGCCCATGGATTTTTCCTTTCGGACGCAAAGCACCACAAATATGTTTCCAAACACTTGTTGACAGCTTCACTCTGTCCATCAATCTAGGGATGATAGGCGGTGCTGAGGTGTGATTAGTTCTCTGGAGCATGAACAATTATTGACAAAAATCCCTAGTGAAAGTTGGATCTCGGTCGAAGACAATATAATGAGGCATGCCATGGAGTTTGAATATATTATCCATAAAAATTTGAGCCACTGTGGATGTAATGAACGAGTGTTGAAGAGAACATAAATGAACATATTTGGAAAGACGATCAACTACAACCATGATAACCGACTTATAGCCCGATTTAGGTAAGTGAACTATGAAATCCATAAAAATATCCATCCAAATAGTAGGTGGAATCGGGGTTGGTTGGAGTGTGACCAAATATTTGACGGTTTCTCCCTTATGACATTAACATGTATCACATTCAGCTACAAAGGTTCATATGTCATGCTTCATACCTTCCCAGAAAAAGAACATTTTACCTATTCATAGGTTTTGGTAAAGCATGAATGCCCAGTTGTGGGTGAAGCATGACACTCAGAGAGCACCTTGGATTTAAGGTTCAAAAGGATGCTTAAGTATAGGCGACCTTTATAGCAAAGCTCTTAATTGTGCCAAGTGTACCCTGGAGAATCTTGTGAATCATGTTGCAATTTTTGGATCAGGCTAGAGAGTTTGGGCTCTTGCAACCATTCCTCACAAACGTCTTGAAGCCAGTCTGCTACAATGAATGAAAGGGAAAAGAGGAACCCTTCTTCTTCATATTTATGTGAAAAAGCATCAACAACTACATTTTATTTTCCCTTCATGTAGATGATCTCATAATCATATCCAAATTGCTTGGTCACCCATTTTTGTTGCTCAAGGGATGAAATTATTTGTTCCAGAAAATAATTGAGGCTACACTCATCAATTTTAATTTGAAAGTGTTTCCCCAATAGATAAGGAAGCCAGATATCCATTGCATTAATTATAACCAACATTTCCTTTTCATAGGTTGATTGGCCCAAATGTCAATCCGAAAGTTGTTTGCTAGTGAAAGACAAAGGTTGGTCCTCTTGCATGAGGATTGCCCCAATTCCTCTCCCTGAAGAATCACATTCTAGGACAAAATTCTTGGTGAAGTTTGGGAGTGTCCAGACATGAGTCATACACATAGCCTTTTTCAAGGCTTGGAAGGAGTGATTAGCCGCTAGATTCCAACTGAAAGCATTCTTTTTAAGGAGAGCACTAAGAGGAGCTAAAAATGTTCCATATTTATGAACAAACTTGTGATAATAGCTCGTTAAACTGAGGAATCCACACAAGCTTTTAATATTTTTAGGGCGAGTCCAATCCTTCATAGCTTCAATTTTCTTGGGGTGCACCTATACACCATTCTTGTCGACAATATGACCCAGGTACTCAATTTCAGAGGCTCCAAAATCAGATTTAGACTATTTGAGAAACATTTGGTGCTTAGACAGAAGATGGAGAACTTGATCCACATGGGTGAGATGGGCTTTCCAAGTTTTACTATCGATGAGAATATAATTAAATAAAACTAAGACAAAATGATAGAGAAAAGGAAGAAGAAAATGATTCACGAAACTTTGAAAAGTGGAGAGGGCATTACATAGGCCAACGGGCATGACCAAGAACTCATAGTGACCATCATGAGTTCTAAAGTTTTTTCTTGGGAATGTCTTCCTCTTTCATACATATCTAGTGGTATATAGAATGAATATCAAGTTTGGTAAAGTATTGACCACCACTCAATTCATCCAAAAGGTCATCAATGATAGGAATGGGAAGTTTGTCTTTGATTTTGATTTTTTTGAGGGCAAGAAAATTAGGACACATGTGCCAAGTGCCTTATTTCTTGAGTAGCATGACTACCAGAGAATAATAGGGACTGGTACTAGGACATATAACACTCGCTTCTAGCAATTCTTGAACAATTTTTTTAATTTCATTTTCATGGGAAAATGGATAACGATAAAGGAAAACATTGGGAGGAATATTGCCTGGTACTAGAGGAATGGAGTGATCATAGATGCCACGGGAAAGGGAAAGTCCATGTGAAGTGTTAAAAATATCTTGGTGTTGGGAGAGTATAGATTGGAGGTCAGGGTGCACAGAGGGTTTCTTAATGATTTGAATGGAATCGAACTGGGAAATAATGCTAGAATGACCTTTTTTTAGTAGCTTTTCCATTTGGTGGGAGCTCATGATTTCAGGTGAGCCTGTTGTGATTCCTTTGAACTTATATCATTGTTTCTCCTATTGGAATTTGAAATAACAGATTGAATACAATAACACAGAGATACAAAGAACAACAATAGATATCCAATGAACAATAACTTCTATTGAATAAATAAAATAGGTTGAAACTGTAAAACTACAGAACTGAAAACAACTTGCTCGAATGGTGGTAGCTATATCTGAGAAGAGATGTGGTTGCTACGTGCATTTGTCTGAGCATAATGATTACAATGATGCTCCATAGGTCTTGTTAACATTACTCATGAATTCCAAAACCTTAGATATCCAAAAACCTAATCCTAGGAGATGAAAAGCCAAAAGTTATGTGGGCCTCGATGGGTAAGTTGGTACCTCAGCTTCCTAGGGTCAAACATTTTGCATATGACCTCTGTTTTAGGCGTGTGATAGCCCTTTGGAAAGGTATTTTCAAGAATTACACATTATTCCATCAAACTCTGACTCTGCCTGTAATGTCCCCGACCATCCATGTCGGGCCACGCTACGCCAGAGAACTCATACTGTTCTCTTTGCAGAACATACTGTAACATATGCAGTAACCAACTGAGCTATGCCACATAAATTTTTCGAACTGCATGCAATTAAAATATACACACACAGAACTCTTGCGGAAGAATTATATATAAAACGTAAACATACACATACAGCTGTAATCACATGAATTCACACTGAAATAATAATAAACATATACATGCATCATATACAACAAATACCCATAAAAATAAACACAGTTATAACCACACATATGACAACCCATAAAATAAGCATGTAAATAACAATGCAGCATGTAAATTCATCACACAATTGACACTTATCTTGGTAGGAATGTCACCAAATGTGTGCGGACCTTCCATGAACCTCCCAGCCTTAGACCACACTGTTCATCATTCTCAATAGTGAGTCACCCCCGAGCTGGGACTAAACTCCACCAGGGTAAAGGGATTCGTAACCAAGTTAAAGGCTCATAGACAATAGGAATGACTTCGTCTCAGGTGCCAACTCAAACTAACAACCTACAGTCCTTCATTCCCCACATGCATGTCCCACCCAGGAAGTGTGCCCCTTCTCTGCTCAACAGTCCTTCGGCTGCCCCACTTCCTTTCTGGGCTTCAGCAATAGGCTGGACAGGAAGTCTCAGAGCACTATAGCTGTAGTTTAGCACCTTCTGGAAATCAATTCCCAGCAATTCTCTCACCCAGATAATTGCTCACGGGATTGACAACCCGCCTCTTCAATATCCCACGGGCCTGACAACCCGCTTCTTCGGTCCAGCTCCCAAGCTAACCAACTACACGAACAGGTAAAAGGCTATGGATACAGGCTCAGGTACAGTCACGAAGATACAAAAAATAGCTCAATGGGTGTGTGCATGCTCATGGATGATTAACTAGATGATTAAATGATCGAAGGAAAAATGATGGAAAATATGGGAAAATGAACTAAGTCCCAACAATATGTATGCATGTCCCAACCTTGACACTTGTCATGTTGGGAGCTACTTTGGCCCACTTGTACACAACTTTAGAACTTAGGATAAAATAATTATCCATACTTTATGATTTAAGAAATATTAATATAATATTCATTTTTGGCTTAAGCTCCCTAGCTTAGCCATTTTCCTTAACTTTTAGGCCCCTCCATTCCCCTAACAAGTGGAGTTTAGTCCCCCATCTCTTTTATCATGGTCGGTCTGTGCGCAACGATGTATTTTATATTAATTATGAGACATATACAAAAATATGCACACTGGCCTTTAACATCTAGGCTCTCTGGCCTAATCAAAACACAAGCATCCTAGCTTATAATAGCTGGCTCACCAGCCTATAAAATGTAGCATATACACAAAGGTTCTTTGACCTCAATATCGTGCGCACTTAAGATGTTGCGCGTGGTATCCTAGAATGTGCAAACTTCCTCATTTTACTGCGCAGTACATGCGTGCACGATGCCATGAAATGTGCATACCAAATGATATCAAACAACTCACCATCTTAAGTAAATTTTCATTTACATTACAATTGGGTTCAGCCTAGGGATATTACAATCCCCTCCCCTTATTTATGCATTGTCATCAGTGCATCATGTACCCATATACAACATAATTTCAAAAATCCTCAAAAAGATGTGGGTATTCTTCCCGCATTGCATCCTCATGCTCTCAAGTAGCATCCTTAGGACCGTACCAGGTCCATTGGACCTTTACAAGCCTTATGGATCGATTCCATAGCTGTTTGATTTTTCGGTCCAGAATGTGTACCGGATGCACTTGGAAAGCGCCTTCTTGCTCCACCTGAATCACATTCCAATCAATTACATGATTAACATCAGGTATATATTTCTTTAGCAATGATACATGGAATACATTATGAACAGACATAGATGCAGACAATGCAATCATATAAGCTACTAGACCAATCCTCTCTAGTATTTCAAATGGTCCACAATAGCGAGCTACCAACTTTGAACAATTTCCCAATTTCAGGGAACTTCTGTTGGCCTTCACTTTCAAGAATACACGATCACCCACTTTAAATTCCCTATGAGTTCTGCCCTTATCAGCATAATTTTTCTGCCTGTCTTTGGCAACCTTTAAATTTTGTTTTATTTTTATCATTTTCTCCTCCATTTCCCTGAGCAAATCTGGCCCAACCACTACTCTGTCTACTGGGCTATCCCAACTTACTGGTGTGTTACGCTTTCTACCATAAAGTGACTCAAATGGGCTCATCTTTAGAGATGCTTGGTACCCATTGTTATAAGCAAACTCTACCAAGTGTAGGTAGTCTTCCCGTTTTGATGGTTGATCCATCACATACATCCTCAACATATCCTCAATCACTTGATTCACCCTCTCTATTTGCCCATCTGATTCTAGATGATATGATGTACTAAAATTCAAATTTGTTCCAAATCCATTAAATAATCCCTTCCAAAATTTTCAGGTAAATTTTGGATCTCTGTCAGACACAATTGTCTTGGGTATGCCATGCAATCTAGCAATTTATTTCATATAAACATCAACAATGTTCGATGCCTTGTGAGTGAGCTTAAGTGGAATAAAATGGGCAGCTTTAGTAATCTTATCCACCACTACCATGATAGAATCATGTTGCTTGTTTGTTCTAGGAAGTTTGGTGATGAAATCCATTGTTACAACTTCCCATTTCCACTCAGGAATGGGTAATGGTTGTAGCAAACCAGTTGGGTGTCTATGCTCAGCCTTTACTTTTTGACATTCCAAACATCTGGCAATAAAATCAACAACCTCTTTCTTCATGTCTAGCCAGTAATATTGGCTGTTGACAGCCGCAATAGTTTTTTTATATCATGGGTGCCCAACATAAGGTACATTATGCATTCCTCCCAATATCAGATTTTTCAATTCCTGAGAATTTGGTACATAAATTCTACCCCTGTACATGAGAATTTCATCATTATCTAGCTTGTAATCTTCAATTTTCTACTGCAAAATACCTTGCTGTAATTTTGCTACTAATTCCTTTTATTGCAAATCTGATTTTCCAGCCTCCATAATTATGTCTTTCAAATCTGATTGGTACATGCTAATGGTTGTAGCATGCAATTAATTCACTCTTCTGCTAAGTGCATCAACCACTTTGTTCTCTTTCCCCTTGATATGCTTTATATAAAAGTAATATTCACTTAAAAATTCTAACCATCTGCTTTACCTAGCATTTAGAGTTCGTTGATCAAAAATATATTTCAGCCCATTATGGTCTGCTCTTAGCTCAAACATTTTCCCCATGAGGTAGTGTCTCCATTTTCATCAAGGCATGCACTATGGTTGCCAACTCCAAATCATGAGTGGCATGGTGTCTTTCATGCTCCTTCAACTTCCTTGATTCATAACATATAACAAACCAATTTTGACTGAGGACTCCACCAAGTCCTTCTTTACATGCATCTGTGCATACAATCAAGTCTTCATTTGGGTCTGCAATCCTTAGTATTGGAGCACTTGTTACTAATTGTTTCAAGTGTTGGAAACTCTTTTCACAATCCAATGTCCATTGAAACTTCACACCCTTTCTTTGCCAGGAAGTGATTGGGTGTGCAATCTTTGAAAATCCTTCAATAAATCTCTTGTAGTAGCCTGCAAGGCCCCATGAATGATATGACCTCTGTCACATTCTTTGGCGTTGACCATTCTCTAATGGCTTCTATCTTCTCAGGATCCACTTCTATCCCATCCTTTGAAATAATATGACCAAAATATTGAATTTGCTTTTGATAAAATGATCACTTGCTCAACTTGGCATACAACTAATGCTCCCTTAATACTTGCAACACCATCCTCAAATGATGTTCATGCTCTTCTTCTAACTTGGAATATATAAGAATGTCATCTAAAAAGACAATGACAAACTTGTCTAAATATTCTTGGAAAACACCATTCATTAAGCACATGAAAATGACTGGTGCATTTGACAACCCAAATGGCACCACTGTGAACTCATAATGACCATACCTTGTCTTGAAGGTAGTCTTGTTGATATCTTCCTCTTTAATTCTTACCTGATGGTATCCTGACCTAATATCTATCTTTGAAAATATCTTTGCATCCTTCAATGGATCAAAAAGATCATCAATCCTTGGCAGAGGATACTTGTTCTTAACAGTCATTTTATTCAACTATCTGAAATCAATGCACAATCTTAATGTTCCATCTTTCTTCTTCAAAAACAAGACTGGGGCACCCCAAGGTGACACACTTGGGCGTATATACCCCTTCTTCAAAATCTCTTCAAGCTATATTTGCAACTCCTTCAACTCGGGCGTACTCATTCTGTAAGAAGTCTTTGACACTGGAGCTGCTCTAGGCATTAAATTTATAGAAAAATCAATATCTTTCTTTGGGGGTAGTCCTGGTACCTCCTTGAACACATATTAAAATTCTTCTAGGACTGCATGATCCTCCAAATTGGGCACCTTATCTTTAGGTGTCTCTTCCATATGCGCTGCAAATATTTGACACCCTTTTCTGTAACATTTCTTCAGCTGCAATGCTGAAATTTCTCGGATGGTTACTACCCTGGGAATTCCCTGCACCTTCCTTAGTGTCCCTTCCTCATCCAAGAAAGAAAAGGCCTTGCTATGACAGTTTAGGATGGCATGATGTTGGTCCAAACAATCCATCCCAATTAGACAGTCATAGGAACCTAAAGGGAAGATGTTCAAATCTGCCCTGGTGTTCAGTCCATTCATGTCCATAAGACATGACTTAACCATCTCTTTAACTTTTCTTTTGGATCTTTTAGCCAGCTGCACCAACCAATATTTCCCATGCTTTCTTCTTGGCAAATGAAAACTTTCCACCATCTTAGGATCTATATAACTATGAATAGCTCCTGAATCAATTAAAATAGCAATGGTTTGGTTGTTGATCATACCTTCCACTTCAATCATATGTGACTGATACTCTATTTGCTTGTTGTCCAGGGCTGCATAGATCCTTGGTACATTTATGCCCATGTCCTCCACCGTTTTAGCTTGTTGTACATTATGAACAGTTCTCACTTTTTCACCTCTGTGAGGACAATCTCTGTACATATGATCTCCTTTACAACCCCAACATTGAATAGGTGTCTGCCTTGGCCTTTGACCTCCTGTCTCAATCGTTCTGACTCTCTAGGAGTTTGATGTGCCTATGGGTTATTTCTAAAGAATGGTGGCTTAACTCCCTTCTTCCTCTGATCCATATTGAACTTATTTTTGTCTTCCCAGTCTTTTTGGAAAGTCAGCCTTGATTTTTTTTTATCATATAGGCATTTAGATCGCCTTATGGTTCCTCCAATGTCTTTGGATCATCATACTGTATTTTATCACTAATGAATGATGGAAATCCACCCAAATACCTTTGAATCTTAACTGTCTCATCCTTTATGAAAGAGACATACTTCAGCAGTTCGAAAAACCTTCTCTCATATTCATTTATGGTCATACTCTCAAGCTTGATTTCAAAGAACTCTTTTATTTTCTTGTCATAGTATCTCTTAGTCCAGTATTTCTTCTCAAAATACTTCTTGAATTCCCTCCAAGTAACACTTTTCTCTTTAATATGTTGCACCTACACAAGTTGATCCCACCACATGGATGTCTTTCCCTTGAGTTGATGATCCCACCACATGGATGCCTTTCCCTTGAGTTGATAGATAACAATTCTACCTTCTGCATGAGAAGAATAATTATGGAATTGAAAATACTTTCTC
>JASDQU010817774.1:2843-29824 GCA_032191745.1 Picea mariana
TTTCCCTAATTCTAATTACAATTTTCCTATTACTTTGACCAAGGGCACACTACTCTAGGAAGCCTCCTCACACCTTCTTATGACCATTCTTATTTATATTCTTAGCCTATACCAAACATCACTAAACAAGACAATGCTTGGAATTATACTAAGCTCTTGTTATGGAAACTACATGATATGGCACTCAAAGCATAACTTGTATCTACAGGTTATCGAACTCACTATGAAGCTTTTGTATGATTAGAGTGGTATCATTCTTAGGAAGATACAATATGAATATTAATACTAACTAACTTTTTTTTTTTTTTAAATAAAAAGGTAGTGCCTATTGTATTACCAAAAAGGAGAATACAATTATCATCTTTTCTGCCAACTGCCCTGCCTGAACAGAAAACCAGGGGAGCTGGGCAGTCTGTGCCAGGTGTAGACCTTTTGTCAAGTTATACATAAGGGTGCCATGCCCGAGGGAAACCAGGGATATTAAGCTATAAAGTTTTAAAACAAAAACCATAACAAAACAAGAGTAGCCAAACTTTCTAAACTGAACTAGACAGTAGAAGTATTCCTAACCAGGGGCTTCATGCTTCCTCTGACGCCAGCCTGCCGGGAGCGAGTACGCCTGTGCGCACGTCGGGAATTGTCTCTTCGGAGTGCTTTTGGAATATGCTGTGCAAAGCATGTCCAGACGTTAGTCCATCCTGGCCAGGCGGAATGCGTGATCTTCCATGAGGTGTCGGAGCTCAAAAATGAGAGAGAGGTACCGAAAATCCACGGTTGGAGGTTGGTCCGTTTCCTTATTGTCGTTGGGCACTTGATCGCTAGAGTCCCCCGCTGCACAAGATGCCAAGCCTGCGATATTCTCCTTTCTTGCACTGTCATCGGGAGGGAATTCCTCTTCCACCAGGCATGGTGGGTAGAGGTCCTCCTCGATGGCTGCGTTGAGGTCCTCCTGGGTGGTTTCGTGCTGTGGCTTTGGTTCCTCCTGGTTGCCGAGCGAGGTGAGGTATTGTTGTGCTTCCTCCCAGCTGATTTCCTCTATGATTGCCATGGGTGGCAGACCAGTTCTTTTTTTGCGCCTGGTGGCTGCCAACTTCAGTACCCGCTCGAAATGGCTAATGCGTTTTCACCGAGACTTGGCTCTGTACCAAGCTGCTCCTCGAAAATATTTCCCTCAGATCCTAGGCATGGTTCGGGTTGTTGTCTACTTTGCAGCTTCACAACCAGGCTGTGATGGGGATCGAAGATTGAAAATGAACCAAATGAACACTGCAGGGGTCCAATTCACCTCTCCTCTATTCATTCCCGCAATAACACAGCAAGCTTGAGTGCCTGTCACGTCCATTAATGTAGAGCTGCTAGTGCGTTGGCTCTGGGTACATTTCCCTCGCACGAGAGGGCTCATCGATGGTGAGTGCCTAGTGCAAGCCATGGGCAATTAGTGTTCAGTGGGAGTTCTCCGGTTGATGCCATAAATGGGCGTCCCAGCGGGCATCCATGTATGTTCTTGCTTGGCACGTGTCACCCCATCCGGGGAATACTAACTGACTTATTACCTGTATTATACCAATCTTATTGAGGCAATGACATCAATGAATATGGGAAGGGTGATTTCCTTGTTTCTCTAATAAGATTCCATTACATGTTACCAACCGTATTGCTTTCCCATATTCATGCCTATTCAATGGTAAACCTACTACTGGAACCAATGTAATTTGGAAGTAGAGATTATACAACCATTGCATGAATGATTTCCATTTAATTGATACTCACATGATCTAATAACATGGATTAGTAATATCTGTATAGCCGTATTTACTCCTATTGTGTGATGTATGTACCTGATGAGTTCAATGAATATGGAATAAAGGGGCATCTGTTTTATTTCTGCATATGTTTTATATTATTTCTATGTGAGCCTCTTTTTTCTACCAAGAAACACCAAACCATAAAGGTAAGCAATAATCTCATTAAGAGATAAGGGATAAGTGGTGGATAAAAAGGACCTAGTAGTGTAGGTCACCATTACATGAGGGGCTGGTCACTAGGAAAATAACTCCCCAAAACTACCTTTGTGTGCACATGTGCAATGTTACTAAAGTCTAGTGAAGCTTAGTTACATGTATAATTTTCCCACAAATTATGTTGTAATGATCATCATTATGACATTAGTTACAAGATGTAATATTCCAGATATAAAAAGTATGAAGAACATAAATAGAATGATAGAAATGGAAGATGAACAACAATATAACCAGAACAACACCACAATAATACCAAAATGATACCAGAATAACACCAGAAAGATCACTTTGATTACTAAGAGAAATGTTCACTTGCCTCTTCAAGGGGGAAACCTCCAACAGAGCAGAGGTCTATTACAATAATATCCAAGAAAAAAGTTTTCATAACCTCGACTACTATTTATACTAAATATGTCTATCAAAAGAACCATCTAGAGGAATATCCTTATAGAAGCGGAAGCTTCTATTAGGTCTTCTTACATTCGAATTATTCTTCCTTATTTCTAGGCCTTATTAATATTTACCTTTATTACATCGAAATATATTATTCTACCTACGTTAGGGGTTAGGTCCCTAAAATGTCTTCCCCCTTAAAAACAACCTTGTCCTCAAGGCTTGAGATGTAGAAATTGTTGCAGAATGGTAGTTGGTTCCCAAGTGGCATTTGTTGGGGTTGTATATTTCCACTGGATTAACACTTCCTTGATGGTTCACTGACACATATGATTCTCACACTGGTCCAAAAATGCTTTTGGTTGTAGCCAAATGGAGCCTTCTTCTTCCAACTTGGGAAGGTTGGTTTGAGTTTGGCACTTAGTTCCAATCACCTTCTTTAAGCAGGAAACATGAAAAACATGATGTAGCTTAGAATGACTGGGCAAAGATAACTGATAGGCCACATGTCCCACATGCTTGAGAACGAAATAAGGACCATAAAATTTGGGTGCCAATTTCTGAAAATGGTCATCCTTGAGGGAATTTTTCTTGTAAGGTTGCAGTCGAATAAACACTTGATCCCCTTCTGCAAATTGACATTCAGAGTGACCTTGATATTCTTGTTTCTTCATGTGATTCGGGGCCATGACCAAATTCTCTTTGAGGGTACAGATAATAGCCTCTCAAACTGTAAGCGTTTGGTCAACCGCCTGGACCTTCAAGACACCTGGAAAATATAAGAGAACTGAAGGTGGATTTTGTCCATATACCACTTCAAAAGGAGTCATGTAGGTAGCTATATGGTATGAAGTGTTGTACCACCATTCAACTAGTGGTAATCATTGACCCACTAATTTTGATTTTCTGAGGAAAAACACCTCAAATATGTTTGCAAACACTTGTTAACAACTTCAGTTTGACCATCAGTCAGGGGATGATAGGCTATGCTAATATGCAATTGGGTGCCTTGTAGCTTGAATAGTTCTTGCCAAAAATTGCTGGTGAAAGTTGGGTTGTGATCAGAAACAATAGAATGCGGCACACCATGAAGCTTGAAGACTTGATCCATGAAAAATTGAGCCACAATGGATGTTGTAAATGGGTGTTGAAGAGAACAAAATGAGAATACTTGGAAATATGATCAACTACCACCATGATAACTGATTTATTACCCAATTTAGGTAAGCCTACGATAAAATCCATAGAGATATCCCGCCAAATAATAGGTGGAATCGGAAGCGGTTGTAGTGTTCCAGGAGATTTGACTACTTTTCCCTTTTTGCATTGACACACATCACATTCAGCTACAAAATTACAAACATCCTTTTTCATACCATCCCAGAAAAAAAGAATGTTTGACCCTGTCATAGGTTTTGGTAAACCCGGAGTGCCTAGCTGTGGGTGTAGCATGAAGCTCAGAAAGTACCATGGATTTAATTTTTGACTGTTCACTTAAATACAAATAGCCTTTGTATCAAAGCTCATCATGGAGCCAAGAGTGCCCTGGGGAAACTGGAGAATTGGACTGCAATTGTTGTATCAGATGTGAACTTTTTGGATCGTGTGGCCATTTTTGGCAAACAACTTGGAGCCAATATGGTACAATGAAGGAGAGAGAAAAGAGGGACCCTTCATATTCATATTTTTTGGAAAGTGCATCCACAACCACATTGTCTTTTCCTTTCTTGTAAATCATCTCATAATCATATCCAAAGAGCTTAGTCACCCATTTTTGTTTCTATGGGGAGGAAACGTGTTATTCCAAAAAATACTTGAGGCTTTGATGATATGTCTTAATTTGGAAGAGTTTCCCCAATAGATAAGGGTACCAAAGATCAACAACATGCATAATAGCCAACATTTTCTTTTCATAGATTGATTTTCCCAAATTTCGTTCAGAAAGTTGTTTGCTGGTAAAGGCCAAAGGCTGACCCTCTTGCATACAGACAACACCAATTCCTTTCCCTAAAGCATCAAATTCCAGGACAAAGGTCTTTATGAAATCAGGAAGGGCCAGGACTGGAGTGGTGCACATGGCCATATTCAAGGTTTGAAAACCCTGAGCAGCTACTAGAGTCCAAGTGAAAGAATTATTTTTAAGGAGTGTAGGGAGATGTGCTGCAATATTTCCATAATTCTTAACAAACTTGTGATAATAACCTATTAAGCCCAGACATCCATGCAAGAATTTGAGAGTCTTTGGGTGAGGCCAGTCTTTCATATATTCAATATTTTTAGGATCCACCCTGACTCCAACCTTTCCAACAAGATGACCCAAGTACTCGACTTCCGAGTCACCAAAAGGACATTTAGATTGTTTCAGGAAACGTTGGTGCTAAGAGAGTAGATGGAGAACTTGATCCACATGAGCAAGATGGTCTGTATAGGTTTTTCTATATATGAGGATATCATCAAAGAAAACTAAGACAAAATGATGGAGAAAAGGATGGAAGACATGATTCATGAGGCTTTGGAAAGTGGAGGGAGAATTACACAAGACAAAGGGCATGACCAAAAACTCATGGTATCCATCATGAGTTATAGAGGAAATCTTAGGAATTTTTGCCTCTTTCATGCAGATCTGGTGGTAGCCAGAATGAAGATCAAGTTTAGTAAAAAATTGGGTGCCACTCAATTCATCCAAGAGGTCATCAATGAGAAGAATGAGAATTTTTTCTTTAATGGTAAGTTTGTTGAGGGTGCGGAGGTCAGGACACATGTGCCAAGAACATTCTTTCTTAAGGATAATGGCCACAGGAGAGGAGTAGGGACTCGTACTAGGGTGGATAACAATGGCGTTAAGCAGTTCTTGCACCATTTTCTCAATTTCATTTTTTTGGGAAAAGGGGTGACAATAGGGATGGATATTGGGAGGAAGGCTTCTTGGGACAAGGGGGATGGAATGATCATGAACACCACAGGAAGGAGGGAGTCCATGGGGAGTGGAATAAACCACTTGATGTTTAGAGAGGATGGATTGGAGGTCCTGTGACACAGAGGGTGTCTCAGTTGCTTGTATGGCATGGAGTTGGGAAATAATGCCAGAATGACCTTTTCTAAACATCTTTTCCATGTGATGGCAACTAATGATCTCAAGGGAACCAACGACAATTCCTTGGAACTTATATTGTTGGCCCTCTTGGTCGAATTGCATGGTTAATTCCTTAAAATCCATGAGAATGGGACCCAAATTCCTTAGCGAGTCTGCACCCAACACAATGTCACAACCACCCATGTCGATAGAAAACATATGAGATTTTAGGTGGTAGTCACCAATTGGGAGATGAACATTTTCACAACTCCCTCCACATTTCATGGACCCGCCATTGGAAATCATGATTTGGAAATTATTGGCTACATAGATATAGAAATTAGTTTCTTGGGGAATGTGGCGATGAATAAAATTATGGGTGCTTCCACTATCAACCAGAATGATGACCTTCCTATGCTTGATGTAATAAATTAGCTTGAGGGTTTGGGAATCAGAGAAGCCAGTGAGAGCATTTAGTGAAATGACTAGTTCTACTTCGGGAGGGTCTGAGGGAGGGGTTATGTCAGTGGGTTCTGGTGACACGGACACAAGGGGAGATTCAACATCCTCTTCTGAAACATCCTCCGAGATGGCCATAAAAATATTTTGTTCCTTACACTTGTGTCCCATAAAATATTTGTCATCACAATTATAGAAAAGGCCTTTGAGTAGGCGTTCAACCATTTTGGCCCTAGTCAATTTTTGGATCTTTAGTCGAGAAGAAGGAGGAGTGGGATTTATTGGTTTAGTGCAAGGAATAAAGGAGGGTTTCCGGTTTTGAGAAGAGACAAACTGTTGTGCTTCCTTAGCTCTTTTAGTATCCTCCACCTAACTCTGAGGCCGAGCCATGAGGACATGGGAATGAATATCATCCTTGAGGCCACTGATAAAACATTCTCGAAAAAAGCATCAGACATGCCCTCTGTACGAAAATCTAGTCGCTCAAAAGCAGCTATAAAGTCTTCCACTGTGCCATATTTTTTCAACTTTTTCAAATGGCCTAAATGGTTGGTGTCAGTGTAAAAGAGTTCATAAAGCTCTGCCACAAAGTGTGTCCAAGCAACATACCCTTAATGGGGATTTTTTCTCCATTGCCACCATTTCCAACATTCTTGATATAGATGGAGAACACCATACCGAAGTTTGGCCAACTCATTTGTAACGTCGTACAAAGAGAAATAATGTTCCATTTGAGTTACCCAACTAGTGAGATCCGAGCCATCAAATTTGGTCACATCTGTGAGGCGTAGGTCATGCTGAAAGTGATGGGGCTGAAAATTATGGGAATGAGAGGAAGTTTCAGCTACGGTATGAAAAGGTGGGTCAGATAAAGGGGGATCTGTAAGGGTATGCAGCTTGGTGCAGATCATCATAGCGACAGATTCAAGCTCGGTAGTAATGTCTTGTTTGATTCCTTCTTTGAGTTCCTCGATTGAGGGAGCGATGGAGGAATGCATATTTTTATTGATGGTGGCAATATTGGCACTGAGTTTTCGCACTTCTTGTTGGGTCTATGTGAAATTAGATTGCAAGGTATTGAAGCGAGCTTCCAAGTCTTGGTTATGGGTATTAGCCATGATGACGAGGGAACCGAAAATGGGCGGGTGGGGTCAAAAAATTTGCTGAAAAATGATAGGTATGACTGTGATAAGGGAGAAGAGAGAAATCCAATGTAATAGGTCTCAAATAATGGTGCAACATGATCTAGGAGACATAGTTGCGGAGTTATCTCAAATGGTGCAACTCGAATGCAGGAGACATAGTTGTGCGGAAATAGATCTTATATTTTTTTTTTTTGTTTCCATCCCCAAATCTTAGGTATTCAAGGGTTCTATAGATAAGGGTTTTCTCGGTGTTATAGATCTCTCATATACGTGTGGGGTCGAACAATAGTACTCAGCCCAGTATCTCAGGGCACCAACTAAGGAGGCTAGACCATGCCCTTAGCCATACTACTCGACTACCCAGGTACTATAGATTATCTTCCCGAGTGTTGTTATTGGTGGAATTATAGTAGTCAGGTGGACGATCAATTTATCTAAAGAGGGATTCAGGAGATTTAGGCCGATCCGTATACAACTATTGTCTGATGCGCTACCACTCAAAGGGATACCAATAGGGGTTACAAGGGTGGCCAAAAGATGTGTGCTTTAGTAACACTTGTATTTCCTGCATGTATGAATCCATGACCACGGGTTTATGCACATAAATATAGATCTTTGTAGCTTAAAGACATCGGAATACGTCTCTACCCTGAAAAAAAATTGACCCACACTTTTCTACCGAGGAAAGTGATCTGATACGACTTATAATATTTAAGATATAAAAAGTATGCAGAACAGAAATAAAATGCTATAAATGGTAGATGAACAACAATATAACCAGAAAAACACCACAATAATACCAAAATGATACCAGAATAACACGAGAAAGAGCACTTTGATTACTGAGAGAAATGTTCACTTGCCTCTTCGAGTGGGCAACCTCCAATAGAGAAGAGCTCTATTACAATAATATCCAAGACAAAAGTTCTCATACCCTTGACTACTATTTGTACTAATAATGTCTATAAAAAGAACCATTTAGAGGAAGAGACTTCTAAAAGTGAAATCCTCTATTAGGTCTTCTTACATTTGACTTATTCTTCCTTATTGCTAGGCCTTATTAATATTGACCTTTATTACATTAGAATATATTATTCTACATATGTGAGGGGTTAGATCCCTAATAGTTCTAGCCCAACCAAGCCTTGACTCAGGTAATAAATAATGTGCTCCTAGAGAATATCACCCTCTTGAACCAAGACCATGCCAATGGTCGATTTTGCAGTGGCCAAGTACAACAAGAAATATATGTTATAAGCGGGAGGTCAAAGCAGAGGGGTAGACATAAGGGTGCATTTTGATGCTTCAAAAGAGCATTGAGAGGCTTCGTCCCAATAGAATGGGACTCCCGTTTTCAACAGATACATAAATGCTTTTGTGATCTTATCTTAGTTTGCTACAAAATGCCGACGAAATTTCACTTTCCCCTGTAAGCTCGGAAGTTGGGGTATTGTGCACAAGGGGGGGGGGTGGAGAATTGAACTATTGCCTCAACCTTGAGAGGATCGACCATGATCGCTATTGTCGAAATAATGAAACCTAAGAGATGACCCGACGTCATGTAGAAAATTCATTTGTTAGGATTCAAGCGACTCTGATAGTAGCAACATCATTTGAAGATTAGTCGGAGGTGTGTGGCATGATCATATCTCTTGCGAGAACATGATGATAGATCATGAAGATATGCGTCAAATATATGTCTAAGGTCATGGAAAGAAAATGACATGGCCCACTGAAAAGTGGCTCCAACATTCTTACAATACACGAACGGGCCCCAAGGACAAATAAAGGTTTTTTTTATGTTGGTCTTTGAGTTTGATTTGAATCTGGTTATATCCCGAAAAACCATCCATGAATGAAAAGAACTCGCATCCTGCGCATTCATCAACAATCTGATCAATGAATGGGGTAGGAAAATTATCTTTCGGATAGGCCTTGTTCAAGTCATGGAATTCCATGCACATGTTAATCTTACCCTATTTCTTATTAATCAAAATTGGGTTTGACATCGATTTCTTCAATTGTATGGTAGATAAAACCATCTTTAACAATTTTCTCTACTTCAGCCTTAATTGTTGTTTCTTTCTGAGGATTCACTGGATGAAGATTCTATTGGACCGGCTTGGCATCAGGATAAGTTATTATTTCATGTTCGACGATTATTGGGTCTATATCTGGCATTTCCTCGTAAGACCAGGAAAAAATTTCGCAGAATTCCTTAAATAAATCCGTATAAATTCAAATCTCTTCTCGGGAGTAGTCTACTCCAACGAAAACATTCTCCACAATGCCAGGGGTTATGGAGATATCTATGGGGATCATTTAAGTGATACTTTCCATATTACCCTCGGTGTAAACTGCGTGCTTAGCTAGAGGATTAATAGGACAAGACCTATCTCTAATCATAGTTAAAAATTCTCTTGCATGTATTCTCCTTAACCCTGGGATGATCTCCNAGGAAATAAGATATACGATGGAGATCATCCCAGGGTATGTCTAGACCAGTCGATGCTTCAAGAATTGCTTCATCTGAGGGCAAGACCAGGTCTAAAGAATCTGTAGTGGAAAGATAACCTTGAGCCCAAATAGGCTCGAGAACTAGATCTAACTCTTGTGCCAGAGTCAAAGTTTGTTGAACAATGTTGTACGCAACTTTAGCCGTGGACAATGGCATGGCCATGAAATAACTCCCTATCCCTTCCATCGAGGATGATGGGGAAGGAAGAGTCCACAGATCATGAAATTAAGTCGTTCAAAACAAGGACATTTGAAAAATTTCATCCCTAGGCTGGTCGGGGGTAGCCGATATAAGCTTGACATCTCAAGAAGGTGGCGGGTAATCGAAAGTACCCATCAATGATGGACATAAAACAACCCCTATGTTGACGGTGTCAGGTTGAGGGTTATTAATCATTGGGATCATGGATGCCCCCGATGAAGGGCATGGATGGGAGAAAGAAAACTGGTCAATGGTCATTATCCGGCCCTCGTGTGGAAACAATAAGAGTCGAAAGACTGTAGAAACCACTACATGCATTACATAGGTCCAAATCCTTCGTAACAAAAGGTTGTAGCCAAGAGATGCATCAACCACTTCAACTTTGGTGCACATGGTCTTTCCTCCTAACTATATGAGGAAAGAAGGAATTATTCCATGTGGTCTGAACGAACGACCGTCAAATTCTGTAAGCAATGTAGGTGATGGAGACAAAACGGGTTGGCCAATGGCCTTCCAACATGCCAACGACATCACACAAGTTGAGGCACACTCTTCAACCAGTGTACGGAAGATATTCCAAGTAAAATATTTCATGGTGTAAGCTACTACTATCTGAAACACAACGTGGTAAGGAAGACGAGGTTTCAATTCTGTTGGATCGAGAACAATATCTCTTGGGTTACAAGTCTCTGCAGATCCCAAGGTGGATAACAACACTTTTCTCTGTGAAGGGTAGCTCTGGAGGACTTCCAAAGCAGACATCATGCAAGGGTTTTGTGCCAAATCCTCCACAACAAAATAGTTTTGGGCAGCCCTTATGTTCAAATTATGAGAAGCTTTCTTGAACGCACCTTTGTGGATCCATGTCATTGTTTCTCCCATCGTCTTCTCAATATGGAGATGAACTGGTGGGTTTGTTGATTCTTTACCCTTTTCAGCAGATTCCAAAATTCTGTAATCTCGGGCCCTAGTTGCTAGATGAGCGTCACCTTTCAACATGTAAAAAATCATGACCGAGTTATTACCAGTACACGCGGGGGGTCCCTGATTGTCCCCTTCCGCGCTCGAGGATGCTGAGGCTTGAGCCATGTTTTGCCCATGTGGAAATGGGTTCGTCATCACAATAGGTTGTTGTTGCACCAATATCTTATGATCCTCTACAAGTCGAGGGAACAGGTGAGTCGGGTGGTCCTCCATGCAAAGGTTACATAAATACTTTGACTTTCTCTTCTATGTTTTTCCCTCTCCAGCATTGTTATTAGCCTTTTTGTCCCCTTTAGCCTTCTTATTCCATTGTTTCTTCTTTCCTTCAGGCTGTTGGTTGGACTTTGGGTTTTTTGATTGCACACTATGTACATTCAATATTTGGGTAGGGGGAACAGTTGAACCAGAGTTCTGGCTAGCCGCAATCTCTTGTATCTACAATTGTTGCAATTGATTTGACAACAAATCAGTGGAATTTCCTTGTGTTGAGACCACAATACCATAGTCATGGGATCTAGACTTTATTTTGGCCTTATCAAGGATGTATCGTGGTGCATATGGAAATATCTCATAGAGAAAGATGTATTGAGAGTAAATCAGTTCAAGATGTTGCGCTCTCATTATCACCTCCTCATCTAAAAACACTCCAAAATTTGCTACATCTTTGGATACAAATGGTAATAAATACTTCAGGAACCACTCTAGCAATAAATTCGGTGGGACCTGTACCTTAATCAAGCTCTTACAATGCCACCATTCTCAGATGTGATCAGAGATATGGTTGGCCTTAGTCTTCTCAAAGTTGTCCAACAATTCAATTCTGACATCGTATCTCACTGGTAACTAGAAATGTTTTAGGAATATCATCGCCAAGTTGTTAAAGTAAGAATAACTCGAGCAGTCAAGCCCAATATACTATTTTGTGACACCCCTGATAAGAGTGCGTTGAAAAAGGCGCAACTAGATGGAGTCGTCTCATAGTGAGTTTGACAAGCACCATAAGTGGAAGGTTGTCACATGATCACCTGGGTCTTCACCAGGCTTTCCTTTGAATTTTTGAATATCCAAGGGAAACTTAGTCGACATGGGGGGCCAACGCAGATCATGAAAATTTGGGTCATTAAGAAACCTTGACAAGTCTGGCAGATGTAGCGTTGCAAGAAACAGTAGTTTAGGTTGAGTACTATGTATAGGAAAAAGGGGTCCTAGAGTTTGACTAGCACTAGGTTGCTAAGAAAAGTTGGGTTATTGATCAGGGTTCTCGTAGAAACCTTAGCCTTGACCAGTGTATGGAAACTAAATTTGTTGGGATATCATTACTAGACTCCCGTAATTGGACGATATGGGTTGGGTGGGGATCGCTCCCTGCGTTGTGTTCCAAGGATTTTGGAAGGGAATACCCCTAGCCGATCTGACGGACATAGGTACCAAACCATGTCTGTGGTTCCATTGACCATGGAAGGGGTTTCCCTCGACCAAAATCCCTTGCGAGGGAACTGATCCCTTCCAAGGATTCAAAATTCCCTGAGAGGAGAAAAATCCTATACTTTCCCCCTGTGTAGGAATAGTACCTTGCACAGGGTTCTTTTTCCCAAAATCGGGGTTTCCCCTAGCTGAGACAGAAATCGAAGAGAAAACGTTGTTCCCAAATATGTTGAACAAAGAGAACATCATGGATCCCACCGATGTAGTGTAAGAGGAAGGTCCTAAACTGCCTACTCCAAACAAGTTGTAGTTAGCATTCAGCCAGATGGGTTGTTGGAA
The DNA here is from genome assembly GCA_032191745.1 of Picea mariana. Classification (NCBI taxonomy): domain Eukaryota; kingdom Viridiplantae; phylum Streptophyta; class Pinopsida; order Pinales; family Pinaceae; genus Picea; species Picea mariana. Next base: position 15,402 of record JASDQU010817774.1, read on the forward strand.
AGCACCACCGAGCGAGGAGGATGGAGGAGGTATATGACCCCCACCGTAAGAGATAGCATTAAAGGGGACTGAAGTGCCCTGGTAGATCCTTGCACGAGAGCGTTTGAGGTCCCTAACCCCAGAAACATGGTCTGTAAGGTGGAGTAGGTAAGGACAGTTCGAATCAAAGCCAGACATCCCATATGAGAATGGAGGGCCCATCACACTCTGTGTAAACGGAGCAGTGGTCTCCGCCGATGATGGTATCAGACCACTACCCAAGGTAGAGGGAATCGAGACCATTGTGGTACAGACTAGAGAAGGTGGGTTAGGAGGAAAAATACCCCCTATGGTAGTAGCCGAAACGGGAGTATGACGACTCCTAGATGAATTAGAAACATTTTTCTTCCATGGCTACTTGTAAGACCATCTGATGCTCGGAAGGTGTCACCTTAGGAGGGACAACTTGTACTAAGATTGGCGTCGACAAGTCAGTAATCGTAGGGTTGGCTATCCTGAGAGCTTAACCTCCAAGGTCAGAAATAGTAGGTTCCTCCGGAGTCAAATAATCTCCTCTTGGAGAAGACTCGGGTACAATTTACTGCAGCTCGGTCACTTCGAAGTAACTTTGTTGGTCAAGTATTCACTGTAACGATGGTAGAGGTAGCTATAATGCAATCAGTGGCAGGCCCTGAAGCCTTTGTGACCAATGAAGATCTTGATCTTCTATTTTCTGAAAATAACAATTGACACAGTAAGGATTAACTGGCATTTAAAACCAAGCACACACTAGAACAATTCCTATAAGACAAACCAATAAAACAACTATCTAGTAGGAAGAATAGTTATGCCAGCCAACACTAGAGAAACTAACCGAGGGAGGAGGATGGAGGTATATGGACCCCGCCGTAAGGGATAACATTAAAGGGGATTGAAGTGCTCTAGTAGACCCTTGGATGAGAGCGTTTGAGCTCCCTACCCCTAGACTCATGGTATGTAAGGTGGATTAGGTAAGGACTGAGTTTGAATTGAAGTCAGGCATCCCATATGTGAATGGAGGGCCTGTCACAGTCTGCGTAAATGGAGCAGTGGTTGTCACCGATGATGGTATCAAACCACTACCCAAGTTAGAGGGAGTCAAGATCATTGTGGTACGGTCTAGCGAAGGTGGGTTAGGAGGAAAAATGCCCCCTATGGTAGTAGCCAAAACCAGAGTATGACAACTCCCGGATGAACTATCAACATTTGCTTCCATGGTTTCTTGTAAGACTATATGATGCTCGAAAGGTGTCACCTAAGGAGGGACAAATTGTACTAAGATTGGCACTGAAAAGTCAGTAATCAGAGGGTTGGTTGTACTGAGAGCTTATGCTCCAAGGTTAGAAACAATAGGTTCCTTCCGAGTCGAATAATTTCCTCTTGGAGAAGACTCCGGCACAGTTTGTTGCAGCCCGGTCACTTCGAACGACCCTTGTTGGTCAAGTCTTCACTGTAGCAATGGCAGAGGTGGATCTAATGCAATTGGTGGCAGGCCCTGAAGCCTTCACGACCAACGAAGCTCTTGATCTTATATTTTATGAAAATATCAATCAACATAGTAAGGATTAACTACATTTTAAAACCAATCACACACTAGAAAAATTCCTATAAGACAAATCAATAAAACAACTATCTAGTAGGAAGAACAGTTACGCCAGCCAATACTAGAGAAACTAACTAGTGCAAGTGCAACTTGAACATGGAATAACCCTCTGGGTCTACTCTATGAAGTGTGACCTGATGCCTTCCCTAGGTACCATAGTATACCCCCGTAGTCAACTGTGTAAGTCCCTAGAATATGGGAAACTAAGTTTCCAAATCGCAGTCAGTCCCTAGGAGGGTACAATCGACGGTCGGGTGGATCACGATGAGCAGGATAACAAGTATGAAACCTATTAAGGGTATCAAAAGCAAGTGGTCTAGAAGAAAAAAGAGGATATGGAATGGATTCGAGGTCCACGAAGCTTCGTAGGAAAATGCAGTCGGTCTTATTCCCATGACATATCCTCAATAAGATTTCCCCACTACATTTAGTCTGACTTTGGAGGGGTTATCTCCACTTCCTTTCCTCATGCGACCCTGTGTTTAGCCCCTATGTTAGAGGGGGGTCCCAGATAATTTTTATGACACTCGACTTTAAAAATCCCTAACTATGACTCCAATGTTTGTTTAACGGCCTTAAAGAGGTTCCTCTCCAACATAATTCAAGGTCCTAACCCTAAACTTGTTGGTTGACCCTACAAACATAAAAGTCTAATTAATTTTAGATTTAGCGTTCGTTTTAATGGCTTGATTTTCTCAAGGGATATGGTGATGAAAATAGTGATTTTATAAGAGATGAAAAAGAGGATAAAAATATGAAACTTAAAAGAAAAATTACTTCTAATCAAAAGAAAAGTTTTACAACTAACTCTTTGTAACCAACTTTTCTTTAACTAATTTTTTCAAGATCTTTAAAAATAAGACCTAAAACAAAATTTTGCTTGACTACAAGCTACTTCTGTTTCAATAAATCAGTAAAGAACTTAAAAAACTAACTCTTTTTTATTTATAGTAAATAACCAACTCTAACTACTTTACCAAACTGAAAATAAAAATCTTTTTTTTTAAATTTCTTCAAACAGAAAAATTGAAATATTTTTTTTTTCTCTTTTTTCAAAGAAAGTGAAAGGGGTAAAAAGAACACTAAGAAAAGACTGAAACAAATCTTTGGCCCACTGCAGATTGCAGGGAATCACTCAAGATACCAAAAAGGCAGATCTATAATTCAAAGACCCGCTTAAAACCCTTTCAGAATTAAACACAAGAAAATCAAAGAAGACAAGTAAACTGAAATCTAACCCAAGCTATGGCTGTAAAACAAAGACTCTGAATTGAAACAAGAAAACCTAAGAAGTATAAACCTCAATCAGGAAAGAGGTTGGCTTCCTCTTTTCAAAACAAATTCTGAACCAGATACGTTGGTTGTTGCTTCAGTAGCCTGTGTATGTACACGAGTTGTTTACTGAGAGGAGCGGGTATGTACGCAGGCTGACTCGAGACATGGAATGTATACCTCTATATTTATTTAAAAACAGAAAGAAACAGATAGTATTATAGGGAAGGGAGAACTGGTATGACACGTAAAGGTGACTAGAATCCCTTAAACGACTCAAAAAACTTGAAAGAAACTTGAAAGGTAGAAAAACAAATAAGACAACCCAAAATACCATAAAAACCCCTAGAGGCTTCCCTAGTATGGTCGCCAGTTTTTCTAGTGGGAAAAACCCCCTATGACTACACCAGGGTTCAGAATGTAGGTAGATCGATTAACCATATAAAATTCAATTAATTACCTATACTACCCCAAACATACCAAAACTCATATGAAGAAATCAAGGAAAAGGATATCGGGTAACTATACCTCTAATCCCATGTCTGGTGATGACCTTCTCGTGCTTGGAAGTTCTGCTAACTGCACACCTCCTCCCATGGATGACCTACATCCAAAGATTGACAAACAAAAAACTGCAAGCATTCTATTCCATATATAAGTTAGGGTTAGATGTTATAATGTCAAACATAAACCAACAAAAGTATTCAAGACACCATCATTTGGGACAGGAAAAAGTAATTCTTTTATTAATAACATAGTGATTATACCTTTACAATCAAATTCAACTACTACTCCACGAACCTGGTCCGAGATCCTCTTCACCAAGATCCAAGTGCACCTTGTATGGAATTCTCCTCTCAACCTTCTTATCTCTTCTAGGGAAGTGAATGGATTAAATGGAGGGAGAAGGGGCTAATGAGGGAATGCTGAGGAAATTCTCACAAAAGGGCAACAATATCTTGGGCAAGGAGGGGAAGTGAAATTGGGCATAGTTTTCACTATTCTTATGCTTAGATTTGAAATGAGACCCCAAAACCTCCTTTTATATGACAAAAGGATGGTTATTCGGTTTGGTGATGGGCTATAGCAGGTGGATTAGTTGGGAAACTACCCAATAGCCCGTAATCTCATCGAATTCCTTGCAAATTTTTATTTTTTGCAACTTTTGCAAGTATACACGGGTTGTAATGGTGCAGTATACGTATGTACATGAGCTGTAGTGGTGCAGAAAGTGTATGTATGCGGGCAATAATGGTTTAGGACGTGTACATATTCAAAACATTGGTTTTTTAAGAAGAGAAACTCAATAGTTCTTTGGAAAAAAATGCAAGTAAGAGGGCCAAGGCCATGTATGCATGTGTAGAGAAATTTAGGGTTATAACACAAATGAATTCCAAAGACATCATTTACCTTGAGGAATGCTTGCTCCATTCTTGAAAATATGTTAGGTTTCCACTACATCATGGACATATGATTCACTTTTACTCAAGATTAGTTGCAACCACAGGTTGGTTTTATGCCCTGGTCCGTCAATGGTGATGATTTTATCTTACTCAATTTTGTCATGGCAGTCACTCCATGAGGCATTTGGCTCGAGGACAAGCCAAATAATAGCAGTGGAGGCTTGTTGGCACCCATATTTTTGGGTAAATATCATGTCTTCGCTCAAACTAAGGTGTGTGCATCTATTTAAGTTTTGCACATGCTCAAGCAGTTGCAAAAAGGGTGATAGGAGGCGCGCATGTTAGGTCAAGTTTTGTTATTGTGTGCCATTTTGAGTTCTTCCAAATGCATGTTGGTCTAAGTTTTGTGATGTGCACCATAAATCAAGAATATACCACATGCATGCCATAATCAAGAAAGAATCTTTGGGAAATATCCCAAAATGATGACTACAAGCAACACGAGGGAATGTGGAGTAGAAAGAAGATGATATCGCAAGGTAGTTGAGATTGCCATGATTCCAAAGAGGCTATGTGGAATGCATGCAAGCGACAGAAGCATGAGGGGACGAAAGTCATAGGAGTAAGTGGGGAAGAAATAAAAGTGAGAGAGATCTAGCTTCAAGAAGTAGATAAAAGGGAGCAATGAAAATGAAAACATAGTTAGCTTGTTAGTCAGTTGCCTTTTTTTTTTGATAATTGTGGGTATTGTTGTCAGCGATCTCGCTCTGATCCTGTTAACACATAAAATTGATCATGCAAAAGAGGATTTATGGTTTTCAAAGCATACATTTAGCCATATCCCCCACTATTATGTCATACCATCAACTAACATCCTCCTCGAAGTATGGAAGCTATAGTTGAGATGGTGTTGTGAACTAGTTAAGGAATAGGGTTGTCGGTTGGATAGGTTGCAAGCATCCTGGTGCAAATTCAAAATTACCAGCATCAACCTCATAGCCATCAGGTACTCCATGAGATTTTTTGTCTTGTTTGGAGGTCAGGAAAGGGTTTGGCTACTTGATTTTACTTTGGCTCTATGAACTGGCTCATGCACTACAAATTTATATAGGCGCTACGAAATGCACTATGGAATGTGCTGCGAAAACTCTGTTCTAGACTGTTGAACTGATATTTTTGACCAGTTGACTTCCAGGAGAATTTCCTAGTGAAATAGGATGAATTTTCAAAATCCAATGGAGTTTATTTTCAAGAACAGACTCGTGAACATTAACCTCTTTCATTTTTCACACAAGTGTCACAGATTGGGAGATTCGAAAGAATCTTTGAGCCCTATGTTTTCATTTTTCATGATTTCCTGTTTGAGACATGTTTTTGCGAAACGTATTCTGTCTAGTTAGATACGAATTTAAAAAACTGAGAGAGTTTTTTCTTTAGAACGATCTGATATACAAAAACCGTTCTCTGATTTTACATATATATTATAGTTTGATAATTACAAGTGTCACTTTGAAGCCTATTTTTCAGAATTTTGCCTCTTGAAAAGTAGGAAATTAGTTAAAAAGTGTCATTTTTTGTTTGTAGTTGTTTCTATTTTGGGAAAGGGTTTGGATTTCGAATGGGTGAACTCGAAAGGACCTATAGGACTACATATTCATTGTACAAGAGGAGAGGGAGTTTGGATTCATGAGCCAAGAGAAGCTCAAGAGAGTAAGAGCAGTTTTAGTTGCTCATTTGTAAGCCTGAGGGCCTGTTTGTAACGATATTTTATGTCATTAAAGATTCATGAGAGATGTTATCAGATTGTATTCTTTGTTTCCCACTTATTTTTTATTTTCTTGCTTGAACATATTGCAGGTTTTGAGGATCATAGCTTCAATTGATTTATGGATTCATGAACAACAGAGGATCTGTTGTAGCTTGCCCATTAAATCATTGTTCATTGTTTAAGAAAATATTTATCTATTGTAGAAAGGATCTATGTATAATGGATATTCTTACTTTTTTCATATTCACCAAGATTATACTCAACATTATATATCTCTTTGTCTCATATATATTTTTATTTCATTTGATCTATAGGATGTTATGAATCCATGCCTAATGAAATGCCTCTACAGAATTTTTTCTTCCCTCTCCCTTTCTTTCTCATCTTGTTGATCCACCTATTCAAACCATTTTAATCCATTTACATTTTGATGGGTATTGGGATTATCCTTTGGTAGTTTGAGGGTGACTCTTAGTGATAACATATCCCATGTTTTATAATGTCCCTAGTTGTAAGTTTGAGTCTGTCCCATTGGTAGAGTTTGAAAGAAAGTGCATGGCACTCTGTAATGTAACACTGAGAAAATGTATAAGAGAGGAAGGATTTGTTTCTATCAATGAATGGATTTTTTAATGTTTGTTTGTGGTGATGGAATGAAGATAATAAAGATACAATAATTATGGTCCTATGATTTGTTACTTATGCATTAATGGAGTGTGTGTATTATTGTTGTAGATTGTTAATTGTTAAGTAGTTTTCAATGGATCATTTGAATGCCAAACCAGATGGAATTTTGTCCAGTCAATCCTTCATCATCATCGACATAAGAAAATATGGTCTCTTTGATCCTCATGGAATCTCAGGTGAGACCTTCTTTAGTCTTTGGTTGAGGATTGATATGTCTATGCCTTGGGGGTTTTGTTGGTCAACTCTAGATGAACCCTGGGTCTTCAACCCCCCAATGTTAAGAAAGACGCACAAAATTGCAATTGAGCCAACAACTACCTAACACTATAAAAAAACATGATTATATCATGGTAGTGGTGGATAAATTAACTAAGGTTTCCTATTTCATTCCAGTGAAGCTAAGTCACAAGGAAGACAACATTACAAAAAATTATATGAAGTAAATTTCTAGGCTACATGGTGTGCTCAAGGAAATTGTTTTTGACATAGATCCCAAGTTCACATCAAATTTTTGGAAGAGGTTGTCTAAAGGACTTGGGAAAAATTTAAATTTTAATACAACATATTTTAAGAATGTATGTAATGGGCCAGCCATCCAAGTGGGAAGACTATCTTCACTTGGTTGAATTTTCTTACAATAATGGGTATTGGGCATCATCGAAGATGAGCCCATTTGAGACATTATATGATAGAAACGACAACATGTCAGTGAGCTAGGATAACCCAATAGACATAGTAGTTATTGGGCCAACATTTCTAAGGAAAATGGAAGATCAAATGGTAAATATCAAGCCGAATTTAAAGGTTGCACAGAATAGACAAAAGAGTTATGAAAATAAAATAGGACAAACATGGAATTCAAAGTGGGCGAGAACATGTTTTTAAAATTAAAGGATGAAAGGAGCTCACTAATACTAGGAAGTTTCCTAAAGTTGACAACGAGATACTATGGACCATTTGAATTTTTAGAGAATATAGGCCCAGTTGCATACATGTTTTCATTTCCTACATCCATGAGAATTCATAATGTGTTTCAAGTGTCTTTATTGAAGAAATATGTCATTGATCCTAAAAATTTAATTGATCATAATTTGATCTAGGTGGATAATGAAGGGAATTTTCAGGTGGAACCATTACACATCCTAGACCAAAAAGTCAAAGTACTTAGGAAAAAAGCCATCAGATGATAAAGGTTCAATGGACATGCTACGGTCCTGAAGATGTTATATAGGAGCATGAGGAGGCCATAAGTGACTATTCATTATACATAATGTATGACGTTTATCCATTATTTTAGGGTAATTCACAGTTATGAATAAATAAGAAACTATATATACTCATGCACAAATCTATGTCAAACTCTCACTTATGCAAATATAAACTTGTATGTACATAAACAAACTTAGAGCTCTCTCAAAATCAAACCTTGACACTAATAATTTGTTTCTCCCTCATAAGTGTCATTTGAGATGATGAAAACTTATTTTTATTATCTCTATCAAATATTATTTATTCACTCTAGGAAATCGTTCTTTGATCTTGACCAAATAACGTTCCATGATACCTTCTTTATTACTTATTACTTTTGTTGAAGAACCATATCCTATTCATCAACTTGATTTTTATCATCCCTATAAAACATGATTTTTTCACTCCAAGTAATTGTTCTTTAATCTTGACCTATTGAAGTTCCATAGTACCTTACTTGTTACTTTTGTTAAAGAACCATGTCCTATTGTATCTTTGTGTCAATTTGATTATATGTCACCTAATAAACCATGTGACATGTACTTGTCAATATGGATTGTAGACTTCTGAGTTGTAGACACAATATGTGCAGAAAAGGGAATAAAGGATAAGATACCCTATCTACTCATAAGTCAAAAGAGTCACTCTAGAATCTAATCAAACATCAAAGCATAAGGGAACTAATTCAAGAAGGAAATATCAGATACTCTCATTTTTTTTTCACAGGACTGATACTAAACATGGAAAGAGTTCAATGGATCTACATATTATGTCTAGATTATTTATCTATACATAAATATGACTATGCTTTGACCTTTTATTCAATACCATTGAATGAATGTTTAAACCATCTGTGTGTAAAGGAAATTAAAATACTAATAAACAAATCATGCTAAAAAACTAGTGACTAGTTCTTTGATCTAAATCTCCTTGAGAATTTTATGACACAATCATTCACTTAATAGATTTAAGTGTTCTTGTAATCAAAGATAAGGATAGATTCAATAACCAAGGAATTCTAGTTATTGTACTCAATCAAAAAAATTTAATTGTACCTATGAAATGTAAAGACAAATGACATTGTTGTTACTTACATCACATAATTAATCTTTTCTCGAGCTCTCCAATCTAAAATTGTTACTTTAACTAATGGTTAATCATTGAATTATCGATTTAAATTGACATAAGTAAAGAGTGCAAGTAATTAAGAAAAACAATGAAGTACTGAATCACAACTTAAGATAATAAACCTTGGTTGTCTAAGAATAGAGTTATAGTTATGAAATAGAGTAATTGCAGAAATAAAATATCACACACAAGTTTACCAAGCTATGGTACAGAATGGCTACGTGATCCAGGTTGGTCAACCCTCCCAACTGGACAATGAGCTAATTAGAAGACAATCTCACATATTTATGTTGAACACATTAATCAAGAAGGTTTCTTTGGCATTAATCATATGAAAATGGAATCACACTAATAGTATCAACATTGATACAATAATCAAATGTTGGATCAACATAACAATAATATTCAGGTTCATCTCTCTTACTATAGTATTAGCTTATACATATATAGAGGAACATTCTTCCTATAACTACAAAAAACTCATTGTACATATCGCTTCCCTTGTTTCTCATGGAAAAAATGATGAATTTAGACATTCAATAGGATATATATAACCACCAGATCATCCTTTTGCTAATAATGAAAATCAGAATAGTATTCATACTATTCGTATTACACAGTGCGTATGAATAATATCCTCCATATTGTGAAGATTGATCTCATTACCATCTTGCGCACAAGATAATTGATTGCACATTTGACCAAGGGATTACACCTTGTGAAATGAGCCTTGGTGTGATCTCATGAACACCATATGATCTCGGATTGGTCCTCTTCATAACCTAGGTGGACAATCTACAATAGGAATCTCAGAAGTATATCAACAAATGACATCAGGTACCAGAAATGTACTATCAGTACCAGAAATGAATTGTCGGTATCGAAAATGAGTTGATACATATCATCATTAGTAAAACATGTTCTATACATTCAATCTAATCTATCAAATACATAGGAAATGAATAATAACATGCAATATTTACCTCTTATAACTTGTCAAGGATGTTTGGTGTGCTTGGCTTTAATAACACATAAAAACATGGAAAAAAGAGGTAATAACCTAGTACATAGGTGAGATAAAGGTGGTAAAAAAGGGTAACTAATAAGTATAAAATATATCAAAACCATGAGCCAACACTTTGCATCAAGGTCAATAACAAGTTCCTCCATAAGTGATGCAGTGAACTTCTCTCTATTTCTATTATGCGTAAATAGATTGTAGTGCTTCAAAATTTCATAAATCCCTATGAAAGATAAAAATACATATCAAAATCCCATAATCTACTTAATGATTATGTGTATACCATATCTAACACATTTGAGCTTAATATATTTATCTTTCAATCTCTCCTTCCAAATATACATTGAATATCTATCTCCAACTTCGTCACCTATATGCTATTGATTATGAATAACCATATGTTTCTATTAGTTCTTTATAAGCTTCACAAGCTTACTCACTTATCTTCTAATATGATCATTTTGTGGAAAACAACAACTCCATTTTTTTCTTCTATGGTTGATTGAAAATTAGGGTCCTTTTTTATTTTAATTTAGCAATTGCTTCTTTCAAGTTTCATTTCATTATTTTCTTGATTCCAAGGTATGAATCATTGATCTTCTTTCTTGGTTGTTTGGTTTTGCATGCTTATTATGATTGGAAACAAGTTAATGGTTTTTTTTTTTAGTAAATTATTCCATGAAACTTGGTCTTTTCATTTATAAGATGTTTTTCTCTATCATGAATATAATGCTTGTTTATGAATTATTGTCAAGTTTTGTTTTTAGATTTAATGTGTTGAAATTGGTTAATATGTTTAATTGTTTATTTGGAAAACAACCCCAACTGTTGGTGTGTAATTAGGCTATATCGCATGGGTACTGATCTTCATTTGAATGAGGCATACAATTATCTATTTGTAAAATCTTGACATATATGTAAGCGTGCTTTGTTAATTGAAATGGCAAGTTGATGTTATTTCGACCAAAATTTAATAACATGATTAGCACTTGGTTTTTGTTCATATAATCACGACGAAGAATAGATCTTAAAGAAGTACAAACAACAATAGATAGGTTTAAATCTTTACAAAGAATCTTTTTCACCATGCCTTATACTTATATGATAATGTTGTTTTCATGATTTTCAAGCACATCTAATAAAATTTCAAGAGTTTTATTTATTTATTTAACATTTAAGATGATGCAAGAGATTTTTGGTGATGGAGTATGTTATTTTGACTTTTGCATTTTTTCCAATAGAAATAAGACATCTTGAAATTTGAATTTAATTCATCCCATGATTATCTTTAATCCATCTCTTCTCCTTATGTCATTAGAGGCCAAAACAAAATCTATTAAAAAAAAAGAAAAGTTCCATAAATGATTTATCCTATATTCTTTGTGTAAATACATCTTGATTTGTGTATATCATAATATTTTTATGAAGATCATGTTTTTGACTTTGATAAATAAGATTTTTAATGAGACATGATTAAATCAAATAAAGGGACAGAGATATCCATGAAAGAAGCCAAGGTTTTTCCACAAAAGTTTTGGAAAATTAAATCAACACCATGAGAATCACTATTGGACAATGCATTAGATCGCTAAGCCTCTGGGTTATGTGAGAAAATTGTTATACCAAAAATTGTATTCCACAATACTCATGGTTCTGTTTATTATTAAATCCCAATATGACATATAATATCATTGGAGAAGGGTATTGTCAAGAGGTTACATTTAAAATTGGAGACAAATCATAAACCATTTCAAAGATTGAAAGATACTTTAAAATATCATGTTACGTTTTTGTCATAAATGCATAGAAGAAAACCACTAGTCAAGATATCTATTATCAACACAATTATGCAGGAATGAGTGCATGAGATTTCACCAAAAGTATGATTAAACTTTTAATGAAGCTATAATTATGAGATTGTCATGGGTTTAATGTTGAGATTACTAAGAGATAAGGTCCAATGACGTAACAACCCTGACCGTTATGACACAAAAACGATGTACAATAGGTAATTTTTTTTTTAAGCATTAGGAAAATAATGTCAACAATAAAATCATAGAAACGCAACTCAACAACATAATAATGAAAGAATTACACTCAACACATCATCGTCACGTCGCAACCGACACATCCATAATTTAGTAGCGACATATAATCAACCATCATCATAAATGAATGATGACACAAAGTAACATCATCACTCATTACTCATCAATGATATAAATAACAATGCAATCAATGCACCAAAGGATAGCGATGAATAAAAATAAAAGGCATAGTAGATTAGTACATCAAGCTTGGAGCAAATTAAGACAACACTCATCAGATAAAGATTATAAAATGACTACCCGCCCATCCTACCCTAAAAGGTTAGGACCTCCAGGACACATAAGAAATGATGAAGCCCAGGTTCCCATCTATTTTGACCATTTAAGGTCTTAGGTCTGACGAATTTTCTGAGGAGCAAGGAGGTGTCTGCATCCCACCCTCCACAATCAAGTCCAACCCAACTAAACTAAATAACATCATCAACGATCATCCAGGCAGAAAGGAATTCTAATAAACCAACACATGTAACATAAAATTCCACGGTGAAAGAGAAATAAAATACTAAATCCATCTAGTAACGACATAAGTTGAGGCACAATAATCTACTTATTTAAATTTTTAGGGGCAAACAAACATCTCCTTAACTTCCAGGCACACGATTAAATCATTCATCAAATTACAATCATCAACATCATTATCAAGGTAATCACATGATCCATTTTCCATATTAACATATTCGCTTATTGATCATTGCACACAAATAATCCAATCATAAGGAAATCATACCGCAACATGGTGACAAGCGCATTAGTAAACTAAGTCATAAAAACTTATGCGTCAACTTAGATCATAGCGCAAGAAACCTAACACCTATTCATTAACATCATCCAATGCATAAGATAAACAAATTCCACACCATCATACATGACATAAAATCAATTGCGCAAGAAGTTCAAAACTCTTTGAGCATCATACATTGTATGGAATCCATAAATGAAATAAATCTAATAACAATCAAGCTATTTCAACGACGCAAGGCAAATACATTAATTACATTTTATCGCGCAAGCGTCTAAGATCTAACCATCATAAAAATCCATGAGTGCAAGAAGTAAATAACCAGCAACCATTCATTGCATTGACTATTCATTTCATGCAAGAAGAAAAATCTAAACATTATACAATACCTCCTTCAATACCTTAGATTTTCATACGTGCAAGAAATAAACTAAGTTTAAAACCTCATTCAAGAACAAACTAAATAACTAAACGTCTAAAACCATCATTCAATACATTAAATTCATACGTGCAATAAATAAACTAAATATAAGCGAACATGCATCCACGTCATCTATTGTGCAAGAGTACCCAAGCCTTTTTATTCCAAGGAACAAAAGAAATCTAATCTCGTAATTGATCTTACTTTTCAATGATTACAAGGTGCTAAGGAAATCTAAAAATCTTTAACTATCATTATGACATACAATCCATTTGCGCAAGAGACTCAAGTGCTTTGCTTAACCACTCCTCTATAAACATTTACTAAAACAACATTAATAATGACCCTTCATCATAAACAGTTAATAAAAATCGGAATTTAATAATTGACATTATTATAAACATTTAATAATAAATGAACATTAATAACGCTTATACAACATTAACAATAAACGTTCATCATAACAGTTAATTAAATAGAAATTAATGATGAACACTATTATTAGCATTAACAATAACATTAATAAACGCTTATGCAACCATTAAAATAACCATTCATTTAAACATTTAATAAAAGGAAACATTTAAAGTTGAGCATTTATTACAAGCTTACATTAATTATGAACATTATTATAAGCTTTCATAATAACATTAATAAAGAAAGGAAATACACAACAAAAATGCAGAGGCATCATGCCCCTATGTTAGGCATTTTGGTTGCTCACACGCAGAGTTTAATCACATCAAATAAACAAGGAAAGACACAGCAAAAATGTAGAGGAAACATGCCCCTATGCCGGGCATTTTTCTTTCTCACATGCAGAGTTTATTCACATTAATAAAACTAGGAAAGACACAGCAAAAACATTGAGGCAACATGCCCTTATGCTGGGCATTTCTTTCTCACATGCATAGTCTTTTCACATAAAAAATAAACAAGAAAATACACAGTAAAAACACAGAGGAAACATGCCCCTATGTTGGGCATTTTCCTTTCTCAAACACAGA